>PVJS01059403.1:0-11528 GCA_004027185.1 Glis glis | reverse complement strand
GGGGATTGAACCCAGAGGCGTTTTACCTCTGAGCTACATCCCCGGCCCTATTTTTTATACTTTATTTTGAAACCAGGTCTCACGAAGTTGCGGAGGGCCTCACTAAGTAACTGAGGCTGGCCACGAACCCAGATCCTCCAGTCTCAGCCTCCCAAGTACTAGGATTATAAGCGTGCGCCACCACGCCCGGCACCTCATGACTTTCTATTTGCTGTGCTCTGAAAGAAAATATTGGACTGGATGAACCATGAGTTTGATTTGGAAATGCATGTTTTATGAAGGTTTTTCATTTTTATGTAACTAATTTATTCTTCTTTAATTCTATAGGATTTGATTAAGCAGTATAATACATTAATAGAAGAAATGCTTCAGGTCCTCATCTATATTGTGGGTAAGATTAAAACAAAGTGTTTTAATTACTTAGTGAGGCCCTCTGCAACTTAGTGAGACCCTGTTTCCAAATAAAGAATAAAAAATAGGGCTGGGAGTATAGCTCGGAGGTAGAATGCCCCCAGGGTTCAATCCCCAGTACCACAAAAAAAAATAATAATAAGAAGAAGAAACACATGCTAATTTAATTGAGAGGCCTTGTTTATTATGTGTATGTGTATGTATACTTATGTGTGTTTGTGTGTGTGTGTGTACAAAAGTAAGTTAATGGAAGGCCTGGATTCTCCTTCAGATCACTCTCTTTTCTCCCTGTGTCTTTCAGTAAATAGACTCTAGTTCAGAATTAGAAAAACGTTAAAATAATTTTTGGACCCTCTCTCACAGACTTAATTAATTGCAATGTTTTTTGTATAAATGCACATGATAGGGTGAGATTTAAATAGAAGACAAGTTATTATTCTATTTTTCCTTTGCATTGTATTAGGAGAGCGTTACGTACCTGGAGTGGGAAATGTGACCAAAGAAGAGGTGACAATGAGAGAAATTACTCACTTGCTTTGCATCGAACCCATGCCACACAGTGCCATTGCCAAAAATTTACCTGAGAACGTAAGTCAAAATTAGTGTTTTTCTCCCTTGACCTCAAGATGGAATGGTTTGGTTTGTTTTTAATTGGAAGCTACTTCAAATTACAGGAAGCTGAGCACGGTGGCACATGCCTGTAATCCTAGTACTTGGGAGGCTGAGAGGAGGATCATAGGTTTCAGGCCAGTCTCTGAACTTAGCAAGACCCTGTTTCAAAGTAAAAAAAAAAAAAAAAAAATGGCTAGGGGTGTAGCTCAGAGGTAGAATGCCCCTGGGTTCAATCTCCAATACTAAAAAGAAAAAAAAATTCTCAGTATTTGGGGGGCTGAGATGGGAAGATCGCACATTCAAGACCAGCAATTTAACGAGACCCTGTTTCAAAATAAAAAGGGCTGGGCTGGGGTTATATCTTGGAGGTAGAACACCCCTGGGTTCAATCCCAAGTACCAAAAAAAAAATATAGCACAAAGCCTCATATTTTTACCTTACAGATGTAAACCAATAGCCATTCATCGTTTTGTGGTATAAATTTCAATTCTGGGGAAAACTTCTTGACTTTCTGTTTACTTTTCTTTTCTTTTCTTTTTTTGCGGTACTGGGGATGGAACCCAGGGGCCTTCTACCACTGAGCTACACCCCCAGACCTTTTTTTTTTTTTTTTTGCCATACTGAGGATTGAACCCAGGGGCATTCTACCTCCGAGCTACACCCTCAGTCCTATTTTTTATTCTTTTATTTTTAAACAGGGTCTCACTAAGTTGCGGAGACCTCACTAAGTAGCTGAGGCTAGCCGCGAACCCAGATCCTCAGATCTCAGCCTCCCAAGTACTGAGATTACAAGTATGTGCCACCATGCCCAGCCACCCCCAGGCCTATTTTATTTCTTATTTGGAAACAAGGTCTCGCTAAGTTACTGAGAGCCTCACTAAGTTGCTGAGGCTGGCTTCAAACCTGCGATCCTCTGGTCTCGGCCTCCCAAGTACTGGATTGACAAGTGTGCGCCACCACGCCTGGCTGAATTTCTGTTTACTTTAAAATAAGATTTTAGCTGGGCATGGTGGTGCATGCCAGTAATCCCAATACTTGGGAGGCTGAGACAAGAGGATCACATATTCAAGGCCAATCTAAGCAAGCAGTGAGACTCTCAGCAATCTTGTTTTGAAACAAAAAATAAAAAGGGCTGGAGGTGTCGTTTGGTGGTAGAATGCCCCTGGGTTTAGTCCCCAGCACCACAAATAAAAGAGAAAGAAAAAGAAAAAAAAAAGATTTCACCAGAGAGAATGGGGGCTCCCTGAAATACAGAGATGATTGCAGTGGTATGTTAATCTGGGTCTTCTGAGAAGCAAATTGAAGACAAAATAGTTAATTTTTATTAGAGAAAGTTATAAGGCAGCTGGGAAAGGGTTTGAGAGTCATCAGAGTACTATGCAAGTCTGCTTCCCATGAAAGAAACTGGGAAGGAAGGCTAAATAGAAGCATCATCTGAAAAAGTTGATCTCATAGAAAAAGAGAGTAGAATGGTAGTCACTAGAGACTTAGCAGGGAGGCTTGATAGATACAGGTTAGATAACAGGTACCAAATATACTTAGATAGGAGGAATTAGCCCTAGAGGTCCGTAGCACAATAGGATAACTATACTTTAATAGTGAGCTACAACCCCAGCCCCCAACAACTTCTGATACATTTCAAAATAAGTAGGTATAAAAGAGTTCAAAAGTTCCCAACACATAGAAATGATACATGTTTGAGGAGGTAGAAATGCTAATTGCCCTGATTTGATCATTACACATTGTATACAGATATTGAATTATTGTTCTGTACCTCATAAATATGTACAAATATTATGTGTCAATTAAAAAAAGAAGAAGAAGCAAGCCAGGCATGGTAGTGCACACTTGTAATCCCAGTACTTGGGAGGCTGAGACAGGAGGATCACAGGTTCAAGGACAGCCTCAGCAATTTAGTAAGACTGTCAGCATTCTAGCAAGACCCTGTTTCAAAACAAAAAATAAAAAAAGGGCTGGGGGTGTAGCTTGGATGTTGAGTGCCCTTGGTTTCAATACCCAGTATCACAAAAAAAAAAAAAAAAAAAGCAGCAGCAGCAGCAGCAGCATCCTAGACTGTTCAGCTCTGGCACCTTCCCTTGTCTCCAGGAGTGAGCCTGCATTAGCACCTTTGCCTTGCTGGTTGTTGGAAGCATTTGGTGAGGAGCTTGGCTTTGGTCTAGCGAGGGAACAGCAGCGGAAGCATGTGGTCATTTATGCTCCCTCTAATCTGAGGTCAGCAGGTGCATGCTAATGGCCATCACATGTGGTATTTATGTTTTTATAGAGAGAGATATTGACATAATAGTTCTAAAGAGTATGATTCTCCTACTTTTTCCCCTTTGAGATTTGAGTATGAATTAGAACAATGATTCTTAAAAAACCAATTATACTTATCTGTGCTATCAAAGTTTTCCAGAGAGGTACAATAGGGAGAAGCTTTGACTACTCATCATTTCCCTCCTCACCAGCCCAAATTATTTGTATCTTTTTCAAGGTTCATTGATAATTGGCTCTCAAACTACTCATTTGGCATTTCACCTTCATAGTTTTTGCATATCCATATCCATCTGCCAATTTTATGATTAATACATTTTAAGTATTAACTTATAGTTTTTCTAAACATCTTTCTAAGCAATAATATTTGTAAAATAGTAGTTTTGATGTTCTAGATCATTTTTTCCTAATATATATTAAAACAAGTAAATATTCAAAATTTGAGAAAATACTTAACTGTGTGACACCTCAAATAATTTCACATAGGGTTACTTATACACATACCATACTTTGCAAAAAAATATATATATATATTGCTTTAGGGCACTCTCTAATTTTTTGCTGCTTACTCTCAAGTACATTTTTTTAAATAAAAGGAGGTTAGCTGGGCGTGGTGGCGCACACTTGTTAATCCCAGTACTTGGGGGGCTGAGACAGGAGGATCACAGGTTCGCGGCCAGCCTCAGCAACATGAGGCCCTCTGCAATTTAGTGAGACCCTGTTTCAAAATAAACAATAAAATAGGTTTGGGATGTAGCTCAGAGGTAGAATGCCCCTGGGTTCAATCTCCAGTACCACCACACACAAAAAACATTGTTAAGTTGGGTGTGGTGGCAGGTACCTGTAGTACCAGCTACTCAGGAGACTGGGGCAGGAAGATCACTTGAGCTCAGGAGTTTGGAGCCAACCTGGGCAACAAGCAAGCATCTTTTAAAAGATTAAGTATAGCTGGGTGTGGTGGCGCACGCCTGTAATCCCAGTATTTGGGAGGCTGAGACCGGAGGATCTGGGTTCGCAGCCAGCCTCAGCTACTTAGTGAGGTCCTCCTCAACTTAGTGAGACCCTGTTTCAAAAATAATGAATAAAAAATAGGGCCGGGGGGGGGGTAGCTCGGAGGTAGAATGCCCCTGGGTTCAATCCCCGGTACCGCAAAAAAAATAGATTAAGTATATAAAATAAAATTATTTTTTAAAAGGTGGTTAAATTTTTAATTTTTATAAGACTATAAGGTATCTATAAGCTTACCATAGTAGCTTGCCTATGTGTTTAGATTTCATTAAAAAAAATGGTATTCTATCTTCAAGGAGTAGTTCAGGTCAGTCGGTAAAAAACTATTACAATTGCAGAAGTCAGAATACATTAGGACATCTACACAAGTGTTTTGCTATAGATTTCTAGTTCAATCATGTTTATCTGTTACTTTGGTTTTAAGGATTAGTAAAGCATGGGTATGTGCCTAAATGTGGACAGTGAACAGAATACATACAGAAAAGCTTCTTTCCTTTGAACTATTTTGTGTGTGTGTGTGTGTGTGTGTGTGTGTATACATATATAAAGGCAAACTTAGATAACCTTTCTTTCTTTTACAGTTTACGTATAGATCATACCACAAAAAAAATTGTTACACCAAAATGTAGCTAGTAGGTTTTGAATATAATTTTTTATACTGGAAATTGATCTTTTTATTTATTGTTCACAAAGTACAATGCAGTTGAAAATGTATTTCAGTTCACAGTAAGAGAAGAGAAAATCATTACATGAAGGTAAAAATATCACAATTATTGTTTCAACAGGAAAATAATGAAACTGGCTTAGAGAATGTCATAAACAAAGTGGCCACATTTAAGTAAGTGCTTAATATTTATGCTTTTTCTAAGAGTTAGACTGACCCTTGGTCTTATACTTTGGATACTTTCTAGAAGCTCTGAATTTCTTGACAGAACTCCCAAGAATAAGAATGGAGTACAGATTAGAAGGTATAAGGAAGAGGGGCACACAGTAGACACTATGAATACATGTTTGTTGAAGAAATTAGGTTTTTTTGGCAGGTAAATGAGAAATACACATTTGTGATAACTAGTTGATTTATATAGTAAGTCAACAAACCTGAAAATAGCCTCTTTCCCATTAATTGAAGTCATGACTTTATTCTGTAAATTTTATTTTTTATGCTATTTCTAGATTTTGTTCTCCAGTAGAGTTAAAATGATATAAAAATATTTTCATTCCATGAGGTATATAAAATAGAAATAAGATTTTAGTTGGATTCTTAAAATTTGAAAAACTGATACTGTAGTCAATCTCTACTTGTTATAGTATTGTACATTAGATAAATTGCTGGTTTCAAATAACTTATAGGATGTAGCTTTTCTTTTGCTCTTACAATGTTGAGTGATCTATTAGACTTAAGAATTGGACAGAAACCCAGCGCTCTTTAATGTTCAGAGAAAATATGGGTGTACTCCTTTTGGCCTTGTTTCTTTTCCTTATAATACTGTATACAGACTCAGCACTGTTTTCATCCTCAGTTTGCTAAGGATATGACGTCTCCCTTCCCTTCTAGATTTGACCTTAGACAATGCAGTGCGCTGTAGTTCATTGCAGTTTACCTCTGTATTTTCCATCTGTTTAGGAAACCAGGTGTATCAGGTCATGGTGTTTATGAACTGAAAGATGAATCATTGAAAGACTTCAATATGTACTTCTATCATTACTCAAAAACACAGCATAGTAAGGTAGGAAAAAGTACCGTTTTCAGTAAATAAACCTGAAATGCTTTATGTTTTCTAAGTCCACAGGAAAGTTTCTGATTCTTCTATAGTTTCAGACTGGTTCTCACTAGTAGAGGGCATTATTTCACCCAAGAAGTTAAAATTGAGTCAGCAGGGTTATCTACTGTCCAGACAATACTCATATGTTCCTGATTATTCTAGAAATGTCCTTGTCTTGGGGGCAGGAGGATTCAGTGAATCATCATGTATTTCATGATCATGCACTTCATTTAGTTGTCATGTTTCTTTAGTTTCCTTTAATTTAGGATTAAGTCTTTTGCCTTCTATTGTCTTTCATAACATTGACTTTTCTGCATAGTATAAGCTAGTTGTCTTTTAGAGTATCTTACATCCTGCATTAGACTGATTGTATTCTCCCAATTAAAGTTAAACATTTTTTAGCAAGAATACTGCATAGGTAATATTTTGCATCACGTTAGTAAGCACATACTGTCTGTTGGTCCCATTAAGGGTGATGTTAAGTTTGATCACTTAGTTGAGGTGATGTCTGGTTTTGTCTTTACAAATGAATAATTTACAGACCATAGCTGGACATGGTGATGCATGCGTGTAATCCCAGTACTTGGGAGGCTGAGGCAGGAGGATTGTGGGTTTGAAGCCAGCCTTGGCAGTTGAGTGAGACCCTGTTTCAAAATAAAGATGGGGCTGGGGGTATAGCTCAGAGGTAGAACACTCCTGAGTTCAATCTCTAGTGCCCCCCCACACACATACAAATATAGACCATCACATAGCACCATGTATAAAACAGGCACTAGTTTAATATTTTTGACTGAAAAATATGAGGACTGCATTCTTGAGGAACATTCCTCATTCATTCTGCAGTGGCCTTCCTTAGGACAGCTCTTCTGTTTCTAGGACAAGGTAACTTTTTCAATACATGCTTCAACATATAAAAAATTTTAGTAGGTGGGTGGTTCTTTCCTCCCTGCTTTAAAACATTGTTTTGGCCGGGCGTGGTGGCGCATGCTCGTAATCCCAGTACTTGGGAGGCGGAGAGCGGAGGATCTGGGTTCGCGGCCAGCCTCAGCTACTTAGTGAGGCCCTCTGCAATTTCATGAGACCCGGTTTCAAAATAAAGTATAAAAAATAGGGCCGGGGGTGTAGCTCGGAGGTAGAACACCCCTGGGTTCAATCCCCGGTAACGCAAAAAAAAAAAAACCAAAAACAAACCTTGTTTTGTGCTTGGTAAGCAGTATATTTAATTATGTATTTATTACTATTATTAAATAGGCTGAACATATGCAGAAGAAAAGGAGAAAACAAGAAAATAAAGATGAAGGTAAAAAGTGAGATTCTGAATTGACTCATTTTGATTATGTTTCGTGGTTTGTGTATCATGTTTTGGTTTTGTGGAATGGGCAACTAAAAAAATGCAGTGTTTTGCTTCTTGTTCACATATTAAGATGGGGCTGACATGAATGGTGATAGAATTTTAAATGGACAGCAAATGAAATTCATTTGGGGACTGACATAGTAGCTTATATCTCCCTTGACACTGATATTTTTAGTGCTTTGAAGCTAGTAAAAAAAATCATGTGTTTTTATAATAACTATTTTTGATTTTGCAAATTAGTATGTAGGATAACTCAAATAAAAATGAACCTGTTTGTCTCTTTTCCCATTCATCTCCCACCCTCTGTAGCACTGCCACCGCCACCACCTCCTGAGTTCTGTCCTGCTTTCAGCAAAGTAGTTAACCTTCTCAACTGTGATACTATGATGTACATTCTCAGGACCATATTTGAGCGGGCAATAGATACGGATTCTAACTTGTGGACTGAAGGGATGCTCCAAATGGTATGTTTACCCGAAATATTTTCTCTTTGTCGAGTCCTAGAGTTCTTGGGGAATCTGGAGAATATCCCTGGTTTAACTTCAGTCAGAACCATATGTGGAATTTCTGATATCTAGGGGTCATTAAAATAGTTGTCACTTGGCACAAATTTCTTTAGGGAAATATTCTCATGTTTTTAGTATCCTTATTCTTGGGAACCATTTACGTTTTTTAAAAACTCACAAAAACAAAAACAAAAAATGGCTTGCTCATGCTAATAATAAATTAGCATGTAACTATTGTGTCATCTTTTTTTAGTGTTTTTTATCTCTTTTTTTTTTTTTTTTTTTGCGGTACCGGGCATTGAACGCAGGGGCGTTCTACCTCCGCACTACGCCCCCAGCCCTATTTTTTATACTTTATTTTGAAACCGGCTCTCACGAAGTTGCAGAGGGCCTCACTAAGGAGAGGGAGAGAGAGCGAGAGAGCTGAGGCTGGCCGTGAACCCGGATCCTCCGGTCTCCGCCTCCCAAAGTACTGGGATTACAAGCGTGCGCCAGTTGCTTACTTTTAGTATCTCCACTTAAAATATATTTACCTAAGCCGGGCGTGGTGGCACACGCTTGTAATCCCAGTATTTGGGAGGCTGAGACAGGAAGATCTCAGGTTCGCAGCCAGCCTCAGTTACTTAGGCCCTCTACAACTTAGTGAGACTCTGTTTCAAAATAAAATATAAAATATAGAACTGGGGTTGTAGCTCAGAAGGAGAATGCCCCTGGGTTCAATCTCCAGTATCACCCCCCAAAAAAATTATATATATATATATATATATATATTTACCTGAAGAAGCACAATTTTAAAGATTTTCACTTATTTTCTTCCTCTAGGCATTCCATATTCTAGCACTGGGTTTACTAGAAGAGAAGCAACAGCTTCAGAAAGCTCCTGAAGAGGAAGTGACATTTGACTTTTACCATAAGGCTTCAAGTATGTTTGAGTATCATTTTTCAGTATAGTACCAGAAAATTTAGATTTTCAAAAGTTTTAATCTGTCAGTCCTTAAAATGTAGAAATCCTGAAATTATCTTTCCCTAGCATCTTTAGTTTTTTATGTATAATTTTATTTTATTTTACTTTTATATACACTTTTATTGGTGTATTATAGTCTCACATCATAATATAGTTCATAATGATAGTGACATACACGCATACAGCACATGGTGAGTTTTCCCCCAACTCCCACTCCACTCCCCTGCTTCCCCATACAAAATATTGAGATTGGCATTGGTATTCTCACATATGTACATAATGTCAGTGGAAATGTTTCCTTCATTAATTTTCCCTCTACCACCCCTCCCCAAAACCACCTCCCTGTCTCCACTGGAGTTTCTCCTCCATTATCTAAAGTGCCTCCTACATCCCAATGACTCCCTAGCTTCCGCATATGAGAGAAAAACATATGAACCTTCACTTTCTGTGACTGGCTAATCTCACTTAGCATAAAGTTCTCCACATTCATCCATTTTCCTGCAAATGACTTATTTTGTTCTTCTTTATTCCTGAGTAGAATTCCATTTTGTGTATATCCCCTAATGTTGTGGTCTATTCATCTGTTGATGGACACCTAGGTGGGTTCCATAATTTGGCTAGTATGAATTATGCTGGTATAAACATGGATATGCATGTATTACTATTAATATTCTGATTTCAGTCACTTTGGAAAGATGCCCAGGAGTGATATAGCTGGGTCATATGGTGGCTCCATTCCTGATTTTTCTAGTATACTAATACATTTTTAAAATTCCTACTGTAATCCTTTTACTGTGTGATATCTTCCTTCCACTTCTTTCTTTTTTCTTTTGTGGTCAGGAGAATGTTTTATACATTGTCAATTCCTTTCATTCTTCATCTCAATATTTCCAAACATTGCTGCATTAACCCTAACATTCACATGACCCATCTGTGGAAGATATTAATGCTTATGAATTTTAAATGATAAAGTCTAAATTATAATGCATTTATTTTGCACTGTTTTCAATTTGGAAGAACACCATAGGTTTAGATTAGATTTCTTTTAAATGCTACCTGAATTAAGACACTTTTTTCAAAGACATTCTAGAGACATTGATTATAAAACCAATAGTTGCAAGAAAAGCATCTCACTTTCTATTTACATACTGTGTTTTTTAAATCATTGAAGTTAACAAACCTATTTGGTTAATGGATATAATATTTCCTACTTTGATACTTGTGGCAATTTTGTTTCTCAGTAAGTACTTTTGCTTAGACAGTGAGCCTAGGGAAAGCAAAAGGCAGACAGAGAGAGAGAGAGAGAGACTGGAGATTGAATCCAGGGGCATTCTACCTCTGAGCTACCCCCTTCCCCAGACCTTTTTATTTTCTTATTTTGAAACAAAGTCTTGCTGAGTTGGTGAGGGTCTCAATAAGTTGCTGAGGCTGGCCTCAAACCTGCGATCCTCCTGTCTCAGGCTCCCAAGTACTGGGATTACAGGTATGCGCCTCTGTACCTAGCTAACAGGCAAATTCTTAAGGGTAGCTTTCACTTAGCAGTGCTAGTGGAAGATATGAGAGAGAAACTTAAAATAATTAAATTTATTTATGTGTTATTTTTATTTTTATTTTTTTTGTATGTGTGGTACTAAGGATTGAACCTAGAGGCATTCTACCTTTGAGCTACACCCCCAGCCCAATTTTATTTCTTATTTGGAAACAGGGTCTTGCTAGGTTGCTGAGAGCCAGTTGCTGAGGCTGTCCTCCAACCTGCAATCCTCCTGTCTCAGCCTCCCAAGTACTGGGATTACAGGCGTGTGCCACCACACCCGGCTATATATGTTATTTTTAAATTTAGTACTTACTGCTTCATATAATTGTTAGTACTTCATATAATTGCAAATTTTTCAACTGAAAAATTAAGGTAGTGCCAGGCATGGTGGCATACACCTGTAATCCCAGTACTTGGGAGGCTGAGTCAAGAAGGAGGATCATAGGTTCAAGGCTAGCCTCAGCAACTTCACAGTGAGACCCTGTTTCAAAATAAAAAATGAAAAGGGCTGGGATGTAGCTCAGAGGTAGAATGTCCTTTGATTCAATCCCCAGTATCCCCCCAAAAAAGAATTCAAGATAGTTGGAATGATTAGCAAACCTTAGTTATCAATCGGAATAACATGAATTAAAAATTGTAATGTAGCTCGGCGTGGTGGCACACGCTTCTAATCTCAGTACTTGGGAGGCTGAAACAGGAGGATCGCAGGTTCAAGGACAGCCTCAGCAAATAGTGAGACCATTTCAAAATAAACAATAAAATAGGGCTGAGGGTATAACTCGGAGTAGAATGCCTCTGGGCTCAATCCCCAGTACCACACATACACATATACAAATTGTAATGTATACATAATTATGAAGATATGTATCTATTATATATAATTTTGTGTTTTGAATAAAGGATTGGGAAGTTCAGCCATGAATGCTCAGAATATACAAATGCTTTTGGAAAAACTCAAAGGAATTCCCCAGTTAGAAGGCCAGAAGGACATGATAACATGGATACTCCAGGTAAATGAGAAAAATAAACTGATCAGATCTTGGTTTAAATACAAAGGCCACTTAACAACGAGGATGCATTCTTTTTTTTTTTTTTTTTTTTT
>PVJS01059402.1:0-11529 GCA_004027185.1 Glis glis | reverse complement strand
GGATCCTCCAGTCTCAGCCTCCCAAGTACTGGGATTACAAGTGTGTGCCACCATGCCTGGTTTAGGAACAAATTTTTTAGGGGTGGGTGCTGGTTGAGCTGAAGAGGAATGACTTCAACAGCCAGTCATTTATTTCATGACAGTGTGCGTGTGTGTGTGTGTGTGTGTGTGTGTGTGTGTGTTGGGGGGGTAGTACTGGGGATTGAATCCAGGGGCATTCTACCTCTGAGCTACACCCCCAGCCCTTTTTATTTATTTTTATTTATTTATTTTTTTGTGGTACCGGGGATTGAACGCAGAGGCGTTCTACCTCTGCGCTACACCCCCGGCCCTATTTTTTTATGCTTTATTTTGAAACCGGGTCTCACAAAGTTGCGGACGGCCTCACTAGGTAGAGAGAGACAGAGAGAGACAGGGAGAAAGAGAGAGAGAGAGAGAGAGAGAGCTGAGGCTGGCCGCGAACCCGGATCCTCAGGTCTCCACCTCCCAAGTACTGGGATTACAAGCGTGCGCCACCATGCCCGGCCTCTTTTTATTTTTTATTTTGAAAAAGAGTCTCATTAAATTGCAGAGGGCCTCACTAAATTGCTGAGGCTGACCTTGAACCTGTGATTCTTCTGTCACAGTCTCCCAAGTACTGGGATTACAAGCATGTGACACCATACCGGGTTTATTTAATGACTTTTATTTGCAAAACATAACTCACAACAGATTCCTTGATTCCTGTAATCAAGAAGTTTACTAAACTGGGCATGGTGGTACATGCTTGTAATCCCAGTACTTGGGAGGCTGAGACTGGAGGATCCGGGTTTGCAACTGGCCTCAGCTACTTAGTGAGACCCTGTTTCAAAATAAAGAACAAAAAATAGGGCTGGGAGTGTAGCTTGGAGGTACAATGCCCCTGGGTTCAATCCCCAGTACCATACACACACACACACACACACACACACACACACACACAAAAGGGCTGGGGTTGTAGCTCAGAGGTAGAATGGTAATGGATTCAATCCCCAGGAGTACAAAAACAAAACAAAAAACTAAGCAAGAAGGTGGTGGTGCAAGCCTGTAATCCCAGTGTGTGGGAGGCTGAAACAGGAGGATCTCAGGTTGGGGACCAGCCTCAGCAATTTAGCTAGATCCTGTTTCAAAATAAAAAATAGGAAGCCGGGCGTGGTGGCGCACACCTGTAGTCCCAGTACTTGGGAGGCTGAGACTGGAGGATCCGGGTTTGCTGCCAGCCTCAGCTACTTAGTGAAGCCCTCCACAACTTAGTGACACCCTGTTTCAAAAATAAAGAATAAAAATAGGGCTGGGAATGTAGCTCGGAGGTAGACTGTCCCCGGGTTCAATCCTCAGTACCAAAAAATAAAAATAAAAATAAATAAAAAATAGGGCTGTGGGTGTAGCTCAGAGGTAGAATGCAACTGGTTCAATCCCCAGTATCACAAAAAAATTTTAAAAAATCATAATAACAGAGATAATTGTGTAATTAGAAAAATTAGTCCTAGTGTTAATTATATGGTAGCGGTGAACTGGGCAAGGACATCGACAGGACTGAGGCATTTGCCTTGGCAAGAAGCTGGAATCAGCCAGACGTGGTGCCGCACGCTTGTAATCCCAGTACTTGGGAGGCTGAGGCAGGATCCCAGGTAGCCCGTAGGTAGAATGCCCTTGGGTTCAATCCCCACTACCGCAAAAAAAAAAAAAAAAGAAGTTGGAATCAGCTGGGCGTGGTGATGCATTCCTGTGAGCCGGTACTTGGGGGGCTGAAACAGGAAGATCAAGGTTCAAGACCAGCTTCGGCAATTTAGAGAGACCCTCAGGAACCTTAGTGAGACTGTTTCCAAATAAAAATATAAAATAGGGCTGGGGGTGTAGCTCGGAGGTAGAATGTCCCTGGGTTCAAACCCCAATACCGAAAAAAGAAAATTGAAATCGATTATGAGAATGGGAGGGAGGACGGGTGTGACTTTAAGTGATTGTGAGCTGAAGTGGGGAAAGCCGCGTGTGGGACGTGAAATCATCTTTCAGGCCAGGAGGGCTGGGTGATTACCAGCTTCACAAGATTTGGAAAAGTCTGGAAGCGCGGCTGGAGGAACCGTGCACCTACTGAGCAGCCGATGCACGTGTGGGCCACCGAGATCAAAAGTGCCCATAGCCGCGGGCCAGTCTGGGGCCTGCGAGGGGCCGCCGCGGCACCGGGGCTCGGGCTGCACAGCTGGGGGGAGCAGCACACCCCTGGTGCAGGTGGCCGCCGCCCGCCCAGGGCCCAGCAGGAGCGCGCGCGGGGGGCGCGGCGCGGGCGGGGCGCGCGGGGGCGAGCGCGAGCGCGGCCGCCGGGGGGAGGGGGGCGGGCCCAGCGCGCGGGCCTCCGCGCGGCACTTGGCACGCACGCGCAGACGGGCCGCGGGCCCCAGAGGCACCGAGGAGGGGGAGCGAGAAAGAGGGGGGTGTGGAACGTATTTCCGCTCTGGCGGACAAATAATCCTGGCCAAAGGGGAGGCCCGGCCATCCAGCCCTTTAACCGCGTGGGGGTGCCAGTGAAGAAAGGGGGGTCGGGAAGGGGGAATCCGGCTCCTTTAATTCCCTCCCCTCTTCCTCCTCCCTGAGTCCGCGCCGACGCCGCCGAGCGCGGGGCCTGGAACACTCGGCACGAGCTGCCCCCGCCCCTCCCCCCTGACGCCCACGCGGAGCCGGCCCCGCGCGCGCGCCCCGTGCACCCCGCGCCTGCGCGCTGCCCAGGCCCTGCCCGTGTGTGGGGGGCGCCGCCGGCCCCGGGGGGGTGGGGGAGACAGGGGGGGAAAAAAACAGCGCGCGGAACCCGGCCAGGTGAGAGGCGCGTGCACTCAGGGTCGTGGGGCTGGGGGGGCGTGCCACGGAGCTCGGAGCGTGGGAGGGGGGCGTGCACGGTGCGTGCAGGCGGCGGGGCTTGGACGTGTAAGGGGGGGCCCGGAGAAAAGAAAACGCGGGCAAAGGGGTGGGGTGAGAAGAGTCTGCAGCCGGGGCCACCTTAGAGTCCAAAGCCCCAGGTATCTGTCCCCCTTCTTCGGTCCTTCCCCCGTGGGTGCGCGGGCTCGCCCCATCGTCGCGGGCCGCGGGACTGGGGGGTGTGGACGCCGCTGCCCCGCCCCCGGGAACCACGCCTCCCTCTCGAAGGGCCAGCTCCTCCCGGGGGTTGGGGAAACTGAGGAAGAGGCGTGAAGACTAGGCGATCCGATGCTGGGGGGGCCGGGCAAGAAGGGGAGCGAGGGGCCTGGAGCCTTAGCTTCCGAGAGCCGGAGACCTTTGTCTCTGACCGGTTTCCTTCCCAACCAGGGTGGCCCACTCCCGCCACAATGGCCTCTGGGGTGGAAGTCCTGCGCTTCCAGCTGCCGGGCCACGAGGCCGCTACGCTGCGGAACATGAACCAGCTCCGCGCAGAGGAGCGGTTCTGCGACGTGACCATTGTGGCCGACAGCCTCAAGTTCCGTGGCCACAAGGTCATCCTGGCCGCCTGCTCTCCGTTCCTACGGGACCAGTTCTTGCTGAACCCTAGTTCTGAGCTGCAGGTCTCTCTGATGCACAGTGCGCGCATCGTGGCCGACCTGCTCCTCTCCTGCTACACGGGCGCCCTGGAATTCGCAGTCAGGGACATCGTCAACTACCTAACGGCCGCCTCCTACCTGCAAATGGAGCATGTGGTGGAGAAATGCCGGAACGCCCTCAGCCAGTTCATTGAGCCCAAAATAGGCCTCAAAGAGGACGGGGTCAGCGAGGCTAGCCTCGTGAGCAGTGTCAGTGCCACCAAATCCCTCCTCCCTCCGGCCAGGACCCCAAAGCCAGCCCCTAAGCCCCCACCCCCACCTCCTCTGCCCCCTCCACTCCTGAGGCCGGTGAAGCTGGAGTTCCCACTGGATGAGGACCTGGAGCTGAAGGCCGAGGAGGAGGAGGAGGATGAGGACGAAGATGTGTCTGACATCTGCATCGTCAAGGTGGAGTCTGCCCTCGAGGTGGCGCACCGGCTCAAACCTCCTGGAGGCCTGGGAGGGGGTCTGGGCATCTCCAGTTCAGTGAGCGGCCACCTTGGGGAGCTGGGGCAGAGTAGCGTGGCCCCCAGCACTGTGGCCCCACCGCAGGGCGTGGTGAAAGCCTGCTACAGCCTGTCGGAGGACGCGGAAGGGGAGGGCCTGCTGTTGATCCCCGGAGGCCGGGCCAGTGTGGGGGCCACCTCGGGTCTGGTGGAAGCGGCAGCGGTGGCCATGGCTGCCCGGGGGGCGGGGGGCAGCCTTGGGGCAGGGGGCAGCCGAGGACCCCTGCCCGGGAGCTTCTCGAGCGGAAACCCTTTAAAGAACATCAAGTGCACCAAGTGCCCGGAAGTATTCCAGGGCGTGGAGAAGCTGGTCTTCCATATGCGCGCGCAGCACTTCATCTTCATGTGCCCGCGCTGCGGCAAGCAGTTCAACCACAGCAGCAACCTCAACCGCCACATGAACGTGCACCGCGGCGTCAAGTCACACTCGTGCGGCATCTGCGGCAAGTGCTTCACGCAGAAGTCCACGCTGCACGACCACCTCAACCTGCACTCGGGAGCTCGGCCCTATCGTTGCTCCTACTGTGACGTGCGCTTCGCCCACAAGCCCGCCATCCGGCGGCACCTCAAGGAGCAGCACGGCAAGACCACGGCCGAGAACGTGCTGGAGGCCAGCGTGGCCGAGATCAACGTCCTCATCCGCTAGCGGGGCCGGCCTGGAGGCCAGGAGGCTGGGGGCCCTGGGCTGGGTGGGAAGAGGGCTCCTGGGCCCAGGAGAATTGGGGAATGGGGAGTTTGAAGCAGATACACACATCCGGAGGGAGGGAGGGAGGGAGGGAGGGATGAAGGAAGGATCCTTGAAAAGAAGACCTGCCTCTCAGCAGAAGAAAAGGATGGAGCCAGGGACGGGGTTCTTTGACGTGGCCAGTACCTAAGAAAGATTTCTTAGGGGCGCATGGAGACGTGGAGGGAGGGAAAGGAGGCCTATACAATGAGGAAAAGCAAAGACTAGAAAATGTCTTTTTCCTGGCGAAGGCTGCCCAGGGAAGGTTCCGACATTTCTTGAAGCAGGGGTGGGTGGGTGGGAACTGGGAGGGAATTTGGCAGGAGGCAACTTGCTTGCTCCTGTGTAGACTAGATCCTCGGGAGAGGGAGTGGTAGGGGGGAAATGATTATTGAATCCCAGAAAAGGAAGGGGGAGACCATTCTTGCATGCTGGGGAAATGGGTCTGTGGGTACAAGGCTCACCAAGATCAAAGGAGAATAAAGTAAGGTGCCAGGTAAGAGAGCACGGGGGTGAGCATCCTGGGTAGATATTGGGAAGTGGGGGTAAAATAGCAAGAACATGAATAGTGGAGGGGTGGGGGGCAGGGCACTTAGGAAAAAGGACACAAGGAGGGATGTTAGGTGGGAGGGAAAGGAGTAGAGACTTATACAGTATTTTTTAAGAAAACAAAACGTATTTTTTAGGATTTTTTCTGGAGTTTGGGGTTTTAGTTTTTCTGCTTTGTTTTTCACAAAATAAAAAAAAGAATTTTTTTCTTTATACTCTGACAATTGTGTGTATATGACTGTCCCACCCTAGATGGCCTCTCCCGCTGATGCTCTGTGCTCAGTACCCTCAGAGGTCACAGTTCATGCAGGTCCTATGCTCAAAGGAACCCAGCCTTACATAGGGGACAGAGAATGTGACAAGTGAGGCCTCTGGCCAGGAACGCCCCCTCCCACAGTTCTGCAGCCTCAGCACCTAGCCAGATACATCAGAGCACAACCGATTGGCCACTGTGGCAATACACATGAACTGTTGCTCTTCTTGCAAGGTGTGCTATCAGTGCCCCAGGTGGTCATTGTGCCGACTGACATTGCAAACAGGCATCTGTGTTCTGGCATTTTCACCTGGAGGGAAATGGTTCATGTGCTGGGGAAAGCTAAAAACCTCCAAACTTGCATTAGGTGTGGGGAAGACTACAATTCCCAGAAAGCTCTGAAAAGTTCTCTACCAAAGAGAACTACAGTTCCCAGAAGGCCTTGAACTGGCCCCAGGTAACTCACATCCTAACCACCTGCCTATATCAAATACTATGTGTGAAGTCATTCGCATATTTCCTGGCTTTGATGGAGATGTAATACCTGAGGGGACGGTATCCCAAATACTGCTATCAAGGTTGTGTATCTTGGTGTGCCTCATTCATCCTTGAGCTGTCAGCGGGTCTAGGATCCACCGAGTGCCTGACTGTGCTTGTGAAATGTTTGGCAAAAATGATTATTTACTATAGTGTCACTCTCGGGCCGCTGGGCTTACCTGGATTTCTAGCACATGTGGTGGCATAACACGCCTGGCGATAGGCAGAAGAGATTTAGCCTCAGGTTTTCAAAAGGGGACGCTGCTCCAGGGGGCATGAAGCAGCATGCTAGAGGCAGCCAAGAGTAAAGATGTCCTCCGAACCGTCCCTACCGCCCCCTTCTAGCTCTTGGAGACCGAGGCCAAAACTGAGGCCGAGCCTTTTATCTGGTAGCCCAGAAACTAGCAAGCCAGAAAAGCAATCAGAGGCGGAAGAAGCACCAGTGGGCCAGATAGAAACAGCCTGGAGGCTCCCACGCTCCGCTGTTACCTAGAGCCGGGTGGGGATAGAGAAGCCACACCTGGGTCCTGGCATGCCTCGCCCTCGGGTCCCTGCGGAGCCGGGGATGGGAAGAACAGGGACTCTGCCCCGCAGCCCCCAGCTTAGGAGAGCCACCGCCACCTCCGAGGCCGCTCTCAGGGGAAAATGGCCAGAAGGCGCCCGGCGGCTCCTTTAAGGCTCCTCCTCGCCCCCCTCCCCTGCCCACGTGACCCGGGGCGGCCGCGCGCCGGCTCGGCCCCCAGCGCAAGCGGCGATGGCGGCGGCGGCGGGAGCTGCAGCGGCGGCGGCCGCCGAGGTGCGGAAGGGGAGGGGGAGAGGCGGGTGCATGCCCGCGCGCGCGCCCGGGGGAAGCGCGCGCCCGTGCAATGCTCCGGGGGTGCAACGGGGCCGGGGGGCCCGGGCGGGACTTGCAGCAATCCAGGGGGCCAGCACCGGGGGCGGATGAGGGGACCAGGGGGTGGGAGGTGGGGGGAGTGGGCACGGAGGCGCGCGTGCAGCCGCCGGCTGCCCCTGAGTGGGCGGCGGGCGCCGCGGCCCCGGGAGCACGCGCGAGGGGCACGAGGGGCCGTCCCCCGGGCTGGGGGGCAGCGGGCGCTGGAGGGGTTGGTGCCCGGGGTCCCCGCGGCCTGGGGGACAAAGGGGGAGCGGCGCGTGCAGCCGGGAGGAGGGGGCGGGGCCGGGGCGCGGAGGCCCCGCCCCCTCCCCCTCCTCTCCTCTCGGCCCCAGAGATGCGGGGTCTGCCGAGAGGGCGGGGGCTGATGCGGGCCCGGGGGAGGGGTCGTGCGGCCCCTCCCGGCAGCCGAGGCCGAGGCAGGGGGGGGCCCCATCGAGGAAGAGGTAGGCCCCGGAGCCTGCTCTCTCTGCCCCGGGCCCAGGCGTCCTGGGCCCCCCAACTCCCGGCCGGGCTGACCAGCCCCCCTGTCCCTTGTCTCCCCTCCCAGGGGGAGGCCCCCGCTGAGATGGGGGCGCTGCTGCTGGAGAAGGAACCCAGGGGAGCCGCCGAGAGAGGTGAGTGCGGCAGGAAAGGGCGCCGTTGGACCTTCGCCTCCCGGATGCAAGGTCCTCCGAACCCTTAGCCCACAACTTTTTCTCTTCCCCTACAGTTCATGGCTCTTTGGGGGACACCCCTCACAGCGAGGACACCCCGCCCAAGGCCAACCCCGACTCCCTGGAGCCTGTTGGCCCCTCATCTCCAGCCTCTGTCACTGTCACCGTGGGCGATGAGGGGGCCGACACGCCTGTAGGGGCCACACCACTCATTGGGGATGAACCCGAGAATCTGGACGGAGATGGGGGCCGGATCCTGCTGGGTGAGAGGCGGGCATCTGGGAGTGGGGTGGGGAACCCTCTAGCTCTATCTTCCTTCTTATCTTGCTTTCTGCCTGCCCACTTGTCCCTTTTTCTAGGCCATGCCACAAAGTCGTTCCCCTCTTCCCCCAGCAAAGGGGGCGCCTGTCCCAGCCGGGCCAAAATGTCAATGACAGGGGCAGCGAAGTCGCCCCCATCAGTCCAGAGTTTGGCTATGAGGCTGCTGAGTATGCCGGGGGCCCAGGGAACTGCAGCAGCAGGGCCTGAACCCCCTCCAGCCACCACCAGCCCAGAGGGGCAGCCCAAGGTCCACCGGGCCAGGAAAACCATGTCCAAGCCAGGAAATGGACAGGTAAGGAGGGGAGAGTGCGGTGGGAGGGGATGAATTTTTTGTTGTTGTTTTGTTTTCATTTAAACACAGTTTAAGCTACTTGGGAAGCTAAGAGGAAGGATCTTCAAGGCCAGCTTTAACAATTTAGTAAAACTGTTTCAAAATAAAAAATAAAAAGGGCTGGGGGTGTAGATCTCAGGTAGCATGCCTCTGGGTTTAATCCCCAGTATCACACACACACAAAAAAAAAATTGTAGAAGAGACAGATGTTGAAGAGTTAATTACATGGTTAATGTCCTAATTACCCTTATGATAATGACTATGTAAAGGAACTTCCAACCACTGTTCCTTTCTACAGCAAAGCAAGTCCTGAAGGGGCTTCTTTCACTGGGCATGGCACACGCCTATAATCCCAGTACTCAGGAGGCTGAGACCAGAGGACTGCTAGTTCAAGGCCAGCCTCAGCAATTTAGTGAGACCCTGTTCCAAATTAAAATAGGACAGGTGGTGTAGCTCAGGTAGAATGCTCCTGGATTCAATCCCCAGCACCACAAAATAAATAATAAAATAAAATAGGGCTAGGGTATAGCTTAGAGGTAGAAAGAATGTCTCTGAGTTCAATCCCTAGTATCTTTTTTTTTTTTTTTTGGTACCGGGGGTTGAACGCAAGAGCGTTCTACCTCCGCGCTACGCCCCTGGCCCTATTTTTTATACTTTTATTTTGAAACCGGGTCTCACGAAGTTGCGGAGGGCCTCATAGCGCATGCTTGTAATCTCAGTACTTTAGGAGGCGGAGACCGGAGGATCCAGGTTCACGGCCAGCCTCAGCTCTCTCGCTCTCTGTCTCTCTCTCTCGCCTTAGTGAGTCCTCCGCAACTTCGTGAGACCCGGTTTCAAAATAAAGTATAAAATATAGGGCCGGGGGTGTAGCGCGGAGGTAGAACGCCCCTGGGTTCAATCCCCGGTACCGCAAAAAAAAAAAAAAAGAAGCAGCTTCATCCCTTCTCTGACCCCCCCCAACACATACACACACACTCCATTTGTAAAGTTTTCATTGGGAATCCTTCCTGGAATGGGAAGGAGATAAGAGTCGCACAAATGACAGAGGAGGAAAATGACAAGGGCTCCAGAATTCCAGAAGCTGTATGGTAGGGTTTTTGTGTTTTGTTTTGTTGGGTTTTTATTGCATAGTACTGGGGATTGAACCCAGGGACATTCTACCACTGAGCTATGTCCCCAGCCCTTTTTTTTTCTCTTTGGTGGGGGGGGGGCGGTGCTGGGGATTGAACCCAGGGACATTCTAAGTCTGAGCTATACCCCCAGCCCTGTTTTATATATTTTTTTTTTCTTTTGAAACAGGGCCTCACTATGTTGCTGAGGCTGGCCACAAGCTAGTGGACCCTCCAGTCTCAGCCTCCCAAGTACTGGGATTACAGGCACGCGCCACTACCCCCAGCCCCGCCCTTCTTGTTCTTTCTTTGAGACAGTGTCTCACTAACGCTGTTGCTCAGGCTGACCTGGAATTTATAATCCTCCTGCCTCAGCCTCCTGCGTAGCTGGACTTATAAGTGTACTATGCACGCCATTCAGCTAAACCTTTCTTTTTCTTCCAGGGCCTTGCGCATGCTAGGCCAGTACTCTTACCATTGAGCTTTATCTCCAGGCCTCATTTATTTTATTTGCTTATTTATTTATTTATTTATTTATTTATTGTGACACTAGGGATTGAACGCAGAGGCATTCTACCGCCGAGCTACACTCCCAGCCCTATTTTTTAATTTTTATTTTGGAACAGCATCTTGCTGGGTTGATGAGTCTCACTACTTGCTAAGGCTGTCCTCGACCCTTCGATCCTCCTGTCTCAGCCTCCCAAGTACTAGAATTCCAGGTGTGCTCCACCAATCCCAGCTCCAGGCCACATTTAAACCATTTTTAAGTGTGTGTGTATGTGTAAGTGGTATTAAATGTATTCATAATGTTGTGCCATCAGTCTCCATAATTCTTTCACCTTGTAAAACTTAAACTCTGTATCCACTAAACAATAACTCCCTGTTCCCTCCTTCTCCAGCCCTTGCCAACCACCATTCTTTCTGTTTCTAGGAGTGTGATTATTCTGACTACTTCATATAACTGTGTTTATACAGTATTTGTCTTTTTGTGACTAGATTATTTTCCTTAGCATTATATTCTCAAGGTTCTCCCATGTTGCCGGGTAGGGTGCTGCATACCTGTAGTCCCAGCTACCCAGGAGGCAGAGGCAGAAGGATCACAAGTTCGAGGGTAGCCTGACAAGCTTAGCAAGACTGTCTCAAAATAAAAAGGAGCCAGGGGCCTTGGCACATGCCTGTAATACCAGTACTTCAGAAACTAAAACAAGAGGATACAGGTTCAAGGCCAGCATGTGGTAACTTTTTTTTTGTAGTACTGGGGATTGAACCCAGGGGCATTCTACCTCTGAGCTACACCCCCAGCCCTATTTTTTTTTTCTTTATTTTGAAACAGGGTCTCGCGAAGTTGTGGAGGGCCTCACTAAGTAGCTGAGGCTGTCCTTGAACCTGTGATCCTCCTGTCTCAGCCTCCCAAGTACTGGGATTACAAGCGTGCGCCACCTCGCCCGGCTATGTGGTAATTTAAGAGACTCTATCAAAAAAAAAATTTTTTTTTTTTTTTTTTTTTGCGGTACCGGGGATTGAACCCAGGGGAATTCTACCTCCGAGCTATACCCCCAGCCCTATTTTAGTCTTTATTTGGAAACCAGGCCTCACGAAGTTGTGGAGGGCCTCACTAAGTAGCTGAGACTGGCAGCGAACCCGGATCCTCCGGTCTCCGCCTCCCGAGTACTGGGATTACAAGCATGCACCGCCACGCCCGGCTTCAAAAAATTTTTTTTTGTGGTACTAGGGATTGAACCTAGGGGCAGTCAATACCTCCAAGCTACATCCCCAGCTCTATTTTTTATTCTCCATTTTGAAACGGTCTCACTAAGTTGCCGAGGGCCTCACTAAGTAGCTGAGGCTGGCCAGGAACCTGCAATCCTCCTGTCTCAGCCTCCGAAGTACTGGGATTACAAGCATGTACTACCACACCCGGCCTAAGAAAGATACAGTTTTTTTTTTTGGTGGTGCTGGGGCTGGAACTCAAGACCTTGTGCATGCTAGGCAAGCGCCCTACTGTTGAGCTATATTCCCAGCCCTCAAAATATATATATATATATATATATATTTTTTTTTTTTTTTTTTTTTTTTTTTTTTTTTTTT
>PVJS01059401.1:0-11529 GCA_004027185.1 Glis glis | reverse complement strand
GAGGCCGAGAAGATCAAGAAGCTCTTCAGAGAAAGGCGAAGCCGGCGGCCGACGATCTCAGGCGAGAGCAGATGCGTTTTCCTCGGAAAGAGTCGCACGCACTCTACGCGGCTTCTCCCTCTTTTATCTAAGTCTGCACCTATCAGAATCCTGCTGCCTACATTCAGGGCAGGGCTTTCTGTTTAATCTGCTGTTACACACCCAAAATCACATGATCTTGGGTGTGTCATGATCAGGTCAAGTTGACAACCTAGATTGACTATCACAGAGTGAATTTGATTTTGAATAAAAGCTAAGTTATTTGAATATAAATCTAATAAATAAGTTGCATAAAAACCCACCTGTGTATGTTGATCCCGAATTGCAAGAGATAAATCTAAAGTGATGAGAAGGATTGTCTCCGGTGACTCATAATGAAGCCAAAGGTCCATGAAAGCAGGAGCAATGCCTCTGGAAGAGGCATACACCTTCAAGGGCGAGCCTCTTGACCCATGCTAACCTATTTTTTAAAAAATTATAAGAATACACAATAGCTCACAAAATCCTCAGGCAGGAAGTTGAGGTGGGTCCCTCAAGAAACCATGATCATGAATTAGAAAGCCTGAGAAAGGAATATAACTGCTGCTTGCTCTTCCTGAGAGCACTGGATTCCATCCATGCGTTAAATGGTGCCTCTTCTTCTGTCTACTTCTATAGACCAGCTGGCCACTTCTACAGGAGCCCAATTCAAAGAACTCATTGAGACTGAGATAAAACTAAAAGTCCTAAATCATCAAGAAAGAAGCTACAGGATTCCTCAGGGCATGTTATGGGATGTGTGGTGGGATTCAGAAAGACACAGCATAGTAGAGAGCAGAGGAGGCTACATGTCTGAACATGACTGGAGGGGAAGCTGAACAGAGAAGACCACTATCTGCCTACCTGTGAGTACCCAAGTGGGCTTGTATTTGAACCAGATTCTAGTGATCCAATATCTTTGAAGGACAGACACATTTGGGATAAGTTTGGTATGTTTTGCACCCAGATAATGGCTACAGAGAATCTAGTACATTTATTTGTCTGCTGCATAGTTAAAGAAAAACTTGTAGATAGTTACTTGTAGATAATTACTACTAAGTAATTTACTATGGAAAGATCAAATTTTTGAAATATTAATGGAGAATAAAAAGCAATCATAAAGTTGGCTCATGCCATCTCATACCTCAATTCTTATTGCCTCCAAGGCAAATGAATGTGTGGCAAAATATATTAATTTTTATTGCTAATGCACCATCTGGCTTTCCTGTGTGTAGACACACACACTCATGTATATGTTTTAGGACAATAAAATCTTATAGTTACATATTGTGCTAGTAAGCTTTTTATCACTGTGACAAAACACCTGAGTAAAACAGCTTAAACAAGGAAAGGCATGTTTAGGCTCACAGTTTCAGAGGTTTCAGTCCATTGTTCCATTGCTTTGGGTCTGAGAAAAGGCAAAACATCCTGGCAGAAAGGCATGGTGGAGGAAAACAGCTCACCTAATGGCAGCTGGGAAGAAAAGAGTGAGAGAGAAAGAGAGGGAGAAGGAAGGGGCCAGGGACAAGATGTATCCTTTCAGGACATGCTCCAAGTAACCTACCTCCTCTAACTAGGTCCCATCCCCTACAGTTTCCACTACCTCCCAATAATGCCACCGAAATTTTGAATCCATGGATGGATTAATTCACTGATGAGTTTAGAACCTTTTTGATCCAATCACCTTCCTGAAGGCCTCACATCTGGATCCTGCTGCATTGGGTAAAAGCCTTCAACACATGAACCTTTGGGGAATATTCCAGATCCAAATTACAGCACATATATTTTATACTATTCCAAAATGCTTTAAAATATTTTATTTAATGCAGTGACCCATAAAACAGAGCAGTATTGGAACCATACAAAATCACTATTATTTTTTTCAAAAGTGGCTAAATACTGGCAATTTTATATATTTCAACTTAATATTAGTATAATCATTTAATCCACGAATCATCTAATGTACAGAAGCATTGAGCAACCAACTTGAGCTTGGCTCCTAAGTGCTAGAGATAGAACCAGAATCCATGTGTTCTTTCCTGTGTTATCTCTACTATAACAGTATATACAGAAAGAACATATCTATGTGTAATATAAACCAAAATTAAGCATCCTGTGTATGTTTATTTTGTGATAAATCAACTGCAGCTATAGATAAAAAGGGAAACTTCTAGAAATCTGCTTTGAGTGCTCTTCATTAATTTTTTGCAACCTTATGCACCGTTCCCAAATTAGCAAAATGCAGAATCAAGTCACTTATGCTGTGAAAAGATTGCATATTTAGTTTTTCAAATTAGTTGGCTGTGAGTAAATTATTTTTACTTCTACTGTTTAGGACACAAAGAGCTGAAGAAAAGAAAAAGGACATTATGTTTGATTAAATGAATCAAAATTATTATGTCATGGAAAAATTATTTTTCTACATCTCTTTTCATTATTGAAGAAGAAAGTGAGTCAAATTCTTTCCATTTTAAGAAACATGGAATGAAGGCTTCCATCATTCATTTGTGATATAATCTTCCTAAATAATATCTGAATTTGAATTCAAACCAATAACCCACTCCCTCCTCTGATTGTACTAATGTGTCTTTAAAATATAGGTGTTTCAAATGAGTAAATCATATATAACTTGTTAGCATTTTTAATGCTACAGGGAATTTCAAGCATATTATTATATATGCAATGTTTTCCCAAGATTTAGCAAATGACTATCAAACGTGGAAATACAATTTAACAACTTAGACAAAAAGAAATGTACATCATTAATTTAAATTCAATTAGCTGGCTTCATCTCAGCCAGCGGCTAGTTAAGTGCCTTGAGTGTGCGGTGTGGGAATTCTAGTGGCCCAGCGAGCCTCTGCTTTCCTTGATCAGACCCGCAGTTGCTTTGTTGTCCTGGAAGATGGATCCTTTCTCCCCACGCTGCACTCACAGCTTCTCAGGGCGTAAGGAAGATGGCACCAATTTGTTTACCCATGAATGCTTTTTTGAGAGGAGAGAGGCCTCTGTGTTTCAATTTTTCCCTCTGGACAGAAACTTGGGGTTAGGAGAGGAAGGGAATTTCTCTGTCATTTTACTGTTTTATCTTTCTAGCTATGTGAGAAGATTCTTCTTCTACCTTCCAAGCTTTAAACCAACCAGAAAGAAAAAAGAAAAGAATTTTTCTACATTATTACTCATTTTTATTTCCATACAAAAGGATATTATTTTAAAAAAACTCAGATTGAAAGGAAATCTCCCCAAACAGTATCTGATTGAATGTGTATTTTATCTGATATCTGGTGGATTCCACCAATAGGGAAAGCTCTTAGGAAAATAATCTGAAAAAAATAATTCTTTCTATATCTGCTTTCCTATATCACTGAAATTCTCCCAACACTAATTTTGCATTATTGGTATACGATTATTACAAGATTGTCCATGTTGAGTCAAAACAATATATCTATTATAATCCTTTATTAGCACTTATAATCTTGATATGATATTCTCTTTCGATTATCCTTTTATTTGTATGATCCAATATTTTTTTTTTTGCAGTACTGGGGATTGAACCCAGGGGTATTCTACCTCCAAGCTACACCCCCAGCCCTATTTTTTTTATTCTTTATTTTGAAACAGAGCCTCACTAAGTAGCTGAGGCTGGCCAAGAACTCGGATCCTCTGTTCTCAGCCTCCCAAGTACTGGGATTACAAGCATGCGCCACCATGCCCGGTTCCCAGTTTGCCTTTTAATAAAGTCATTGTTTAGCCTTGATGCCATGAACAGGGAGTAGAATGTTTAAAAACAGGTCCAAAACTAGTAAGTGTGCCAGTGACTATTACTACATCATAAGGGCCCACAGAGACCAGAACCCCCAAACTCAGTGGCTGAGCACATTCAGCATTTATTACTACTCACATGTTCACAGGACAGCTGAATATTTCTGTCCTTGGCTGGGCTTACTCTTATCAGCTGTGGGCTGAGGGATCAGCTCTGCTGGTCTTGTTTGGGGTTTTTCACATGTTTGTCGGTCAGCTAAGAACTAGCTGGTCTCACTATTATGTCTGTTGGTTGGTTGATTCGTTTATAGGGTGACTGGACCATTATTTCAGTATTCAGCAGGCTAGCTGTCATTTATATGGTGATGACAGAGGTCCAAGACCATGAGTGAAGAGGTTCAAATTCCCTTGAATTTTAGCTTCAGATCTAACCACTATGACTTTTACCAAATTTCACAGCTGACGCAAATCACAGCATCAGCCCAGATTCAGGAGTGAAGAAACCCCACCTTTTAATGGGAGGAATAACAGGGTTACCTTTAGATACCAGGTGTTAATATTTGTGTTCATTTTAAAAACCAGTTTACTATAGTAGTCAACAGTATTTCCAAAGGATATCCCATGAAGCACTGGTTCCATATGCTATTGTTGGTTCATAAAACAATGCACATGTACACATACAAAAAGGTAGATTTTCATGGTTAAATACAACTGGGAAACTATGCCTTTATGGGACTCCTCTCTGTGAGGCCTAGAAAAGAGCTAGCCTGGACAGTGACTACAACACTCTTGTCAAGGGTGGCTACAATTCCCCATGGGTACAGAAGTGCCTTCTCCTCTCAGCAGCAGAAACTATGCTGAGATTCAGTTTCCCAAAGGTCTGGGACCCTCAGCCTCTCCATGTGTTAAACAACTGGAATTTCCACCAATTCTCTAAATGGTCGGTGTCCAAAAAGTCAGAGACCACTAAATGTTCAAGCTCAGTTCTCCTCACTGAAGACTGTTCTCATGCTTACCTCTTGTAAAAGGAAAGCAACAGGGTGGTAGATCCCTTTGTGAGGATACAGACCTTCAGTATATCCAGCTGTGCACTGCCCCGGCATGCTTCCCACACATATCTGCTGGAGGCTGAGAGAACAGAGGATCACACATTGTGAGATCCTACACCAAATGATATTTGCTGATGTTTGTACATGGATCCTTGCATGAGTGAAGCCCAATGCCTCAAGATTCTTTGATTCTGCTGTGGACTAATTGTTTGGACTAATGTTTGTGTCCCACCCAATTCACATGTCGAAGCCCTAATTCAAAATATGATGGTAGTAGGAGGTGAAGCATTTGGGAAATAGCACACAGAGGTGGAGCCCCCATGAATGTGATTATTTGCCTTATAGGAGAAGACACAAGAGATATAATCTTTGCCATGTGAGGATAAAGCTGAAGGGCATCTTCCTGAAAGTGAGGGAGAAGATACTCACCAGAAACTCAATCAGGGGCAGCTTGATCTTATATTTCCAGCCTTTAGGACTGTTAGGAATAAATGTCTGTTGTTTAAGCCACCAAGTCTATACTGTTTGTGTGACAGCAGTCTGAAGGGAATAAGATAGGTTTTTTCCTCTAGATCATAGTTTCTTTATTGACTGACTTTCAAATGGACAGAATACAGAGTTCCCCAAGGTTTTTTGACCAAGAAATCTTTTTTCAAAGAGCTGCTTGCAGGACTGGTATTACATAGAATGCACATTAGAGAAAAAATGTCTTATTTAAAGGATAAATTTCAGTAAAATAAACATATAAAATGCAAATTCATATAAAACACTCATTGTTTATTTTCTCACATATGCTTATTGTACTTTCCAGTCTCTTCTGCGGAATTTCTGACAGTCAAAATAAGTAACTAAGCAGAAGCAATTGGAAAAACAAAGCAAAACAAAAAATAAGTTGAAGTTATAGAAGAACAAAGCCAATAAGGAAAAGAGTTAAAGTTGTCAGATAAAATAGCCTGGCATCTGATACATTTTAGGCACCTCATAAGTAGTGTGTTGAAACAGAATCTGAATAGAGAATTTAATTGGAATGAATCAACAAGGTAAAGCAAAAATTTATTACTATGCAACAATTCTTAATTATGTCTTTGCAATGTGTCAGTCACCTAAGTTACTGGGGACAAAACAATGAATAATATAGGACCCTTGTCTTCAAAAGGCTTACAGTCTAGAGCAGGAGTCAACCAACTATGTCCTACAAACCAAATCCTGTTTACCACCCATTTTGGCAAATAAAGTTTTATTGGAACACAGCCATGTTCATTTGTTAATGCATTATCTATGGTTGTTTTGTGCCAGAATGGTAGAATTATGTACTTCCTGCAGAGACCATATGGCTGGTAGACTCTAAAATATTTACCATCTAGTCCCTTACACAAAGCTTACTGACTGTTTATAGACTCTGAGTCTATCCTTAACTGCTCCAGTTTTGTATTTTTTCTCTTTGAAATGCTTTTTTCCCCTTTATGGTTTCAATTGCTTCTTCTACAGAAAGGACTCTGTAATCTCTACTCCCAGTCACAGATAGGCACCAAAGGTATTTCTAGAAGTTCTCAGCTCATCCTTTGAAAGCAATTACATACTGTGCCGACTCTACACACTATTCTTCCATCTAGGTCAGAGTTGACATAGGGATTAGAGAGAAACAAGAAATCTGACCATTCAAATTTGAAGTGCATACGGAATACTTCTGTATTGCTATAATAATATCTTGCTTTACTTTGGAAGCTCTCAAAGCACTTTACCATAATTAGTTTTTTATATGCTAGATAACTTTTTAAAAATATTGTTATTATCACTGTCCAGTTATGGAAGCAGACACAAAGGAGCTATGTGATTGGCAGAGAGGCTTGCTTGATTCCCTGGCAGAGAAAGTTATTCCAAAGTGTTAGCAACAGGGCTGCTCCTTCATTATTATGTTCCACGTGTCCTCGGCAGCATGGGCTGCTGTAACAAAATACTGTGGACCGAGTGGCTTATAAACAACAGAAATTTCTCACAATTCTGAAAGCTGGAAGTCTGAGAGTGGGTTGTCAGCATGGTCAAGCTCTGGTGAAGGGCCTCTTCTGGGTTACAGGCTGTTATCTTCTCATTGTATCTTCATGGCAGAAAGTGAGAGGGGTCTCCTCTACAGAAGCACTAATCCCATTCCTGATGACTTCACCCCATGACTTACTCACCTCCTAAAGGTCTACCTCTTAAAACCATCACATTGAGAGCTAGGATTTCAACATATGGATTGGAAAGGAAAGCAGTCTATCCACTACACCATGCCAAAGCAAGGAGGTCGGGTCCTGCTCCCAATAGCCCTATCTATTGAAATTAAACTAAACTTCCACGAATTTTCTCCTTCAGGCCCCAATTTCAATTTAACTACTCTCTGCACCCAAGTGGTGCATGACAAGAAGAGTGCCCCATGCTTACCACTATTAGTATTAAGTGTAGGGATGATGATGTTATCCCCCTACCCCCGCCCACAACAATTCCCTGAGGTGTTACCTCTGCTTCTGTGCTTTCCTAAGCCTCTGTTGTGGTTCGTTTTCTTGTTACTTTTATTCACTGCTATGGTTGTTTCTGTCCTTATATAAAGGTGAGTATGGTAAATGCGATCAGCTCTGGATGAGTGGGAAGTCTGTTAGTCTATCCTTTTCCTTTGACATAAGTACTTCTTAAAGGAAATGGTGACTTCCCTCTCCTGGTTCTTATAAGCAAATTCCCAGGAATGTAGGGATTTTGGAAGTCTAAGCGATTTTCATAAAAGAAGTGAAAGCATGACAATTTTTCTCTTAGAACACTGGAGCTCGGCTGCTATGCAGCTCTGGAACTCCACTCACTCACTCTGTCCTCTATGTATTGTATTTCAATAAAAACTTAATAAACAGAATATTAAAGATTTGAAGAATTATACAAAGTATTAAATTTCTAACCCTGCCATTTATTTTATTTTTATGAGAGCAGTTTAATAAGTATAATAAACATAAACTCTGGCATTTATAACACTATTCACCAGATTAATACTTGATAATATTTTCTAGAAGTGCCATTTTAATAGGAACAAATGGGTAAACAGATATGTCTTGGGCTTATTCTACCAAGATTGCAGGAACCCAATTTTTGAAAAAAATTAACAACCAAAATCAATATTTTCCCCATTAATTCCATATTCACTAGAAGAGTTTTACTAGTAGAAGATAGCAAAAGGTATGCTGGCATCAGACCAGCCAATGCTGTCATGGATGCATTTTTAAAAGGGAGTTCTTCCTACTCTTTTAGTATTGACCTATTGCCCTGCACTTGCTAGGTCTCTTTACAAAACCTCTGGCACAAGCACATGAGCACAGTCGATGGTTAATGATATCAGATTCATCTGCAGCAGGGGTCAGTCTGGTATGCTCTATTATTAATATTCCCAATTGTTATCTCCCACCTAAGACTTTCCAAGATGTTAATAACTTCAAGGAAGAACCAAACACATAGAAAAGAGTATCACGAGAAATGCTTCCTTCTTAAGCCTCAAAGAAAGGTTAAAGAGGTGGTATTCAAGAAATGAAGCCACCTAAGGGCTACAGGTGGCAAATATGCAAAACATACAGTTTGATACTTTGTAATTTGGAATTTAAATGTAAAAAGACATAAACAAAAAACCCAACATTATCAAAGAATGATACCTAAACCATAGTTAAGAAATTGCCGGGCATGGTGGTGCACGCTTGTAATCCCAGTACTTGGGAGGCTGAGACGGGAGGATCCGGGTTCACGGCCAGCCTCAGCTACTTAGTGAGGCCACCCACAACTTAGCGAGACCCTGTTTCAAAATAAAGAATAAAAAATAAGGCTGGAGGTGTAACCCAGAGGTAGAATGCCCCTGGGTTCAATCCCCAGTACTGCAAAAAAAGAAAGAAATCATAATCATGCATACAATTGTGAAGTACTAAAAACTTGGTTTAATACTGGGAAACTTAGTGAGACTCTCTCAAAACAAAAAAAATATTTTAAAGGACTGGGGATGTAGCTCAGGGTGTAGTGCTTGCCTAACATGTATGAATCCCTGGGTTTGATCCCCAGTACCCGCCCACATGCATAAATTAAAAAATAAAATACACGGCCGGGCATGGTGGCGCACGCTTGTAATCCCAGTACTTTGGGAGGCGGAGACCGGAGGATCCGGGTTCGCAGCCAGCCTCAGCTCTCTTGCTCTCTCACTGTCTCTCTTTCTCTCTCTCTCTCTTTCTCCTTAGTGAGGCCCCCCGCAACTTCGTGAGACCCGGTTTCAAAATAAAGTATAAAAAATAGGGCCGGGGGCGTAGCGCGGAGGTAGACCGCCCCTGCGTTCAATCCCCGGTACCGCAAAAAAAAATAATAATAAAAATAAAATAAAATACACCCTGAAATAATGATAGGTAGGTAAATGTCCCATAAGAATGTGGTGATGAGAAAATTCATATTTATTAAATACCTATTGTGTATTGGGTACTCTGTAGAAATAGAAGATGGTCTCAATATTCTCCATCATTCATGCACCAACAGTAACCAAGGTACTGCTAACAAAGGGGTTTTAAGATGTAACTAAGACCCCCAAATCAGTTAACTTTAAAATATAGAGATTATATGGCCAACTCTGAACTAATAACATAAGATCTTTAAAAGCAGAAAGTTTTCTTTGTGTACCAGAGGAAATCAAAGACAGGTTTTCAAGACATGTAAACATTTAATTGCTTGGTTGCTGGCAAAAAAAAATGTAGATGGCCTCTAGGAGCTAAGAGCAGCCAGCAAGGAAAATGAGAGTCTAGTCCTGCAAACTCAAGGAAATGAATTCTCTCTACAACCAGTAAGCTTGGAAAAAGAGCCTTTTAGTCCTAGACAAGAGCCGTTGTCTGAATTGACACGTTGATTTCACCCTGCCAGACCCTAAGCAGAGAATCTAACCATGCCAAAATGGGACTTCTGACCAACAGAAACTGAAGGATAATAAATGTGTATTTCAAAATACTACACTTGTGGTAAATTGTTAGTTAGTAATGTAAGATGAATACAGCTATGATATGCTGCAGGGATAAATATGCCCGTATCTCAGCAGTTTAAGAGAACATGAAGTTACTTCTCATTCTAGCTCTTTGTCTCCTGAATGTACAGGAGTAGGGTTGGGTGCGATATGCTCTCTATAATTATTTGGAGGTGCAAGATGAACTGCCTCTTACAGAACAGATGCTAGGGGATGAGGCACCCCGAGGGTTGCACTCCTTGGCCCAGAGTAGCTCACTGAAGCCATGGACCAGGAGGAGCCACATGGTGCTGCCTAATGACCAGGCAACAAGGAAATGCAAAGAAGCAGATACAATACTTGAAGAGCCCTTCTGCATCTGCCCTAGGAACTTTATAAAATTCTTACTAGCACCTTGCGAGAAATATTTTATCACTGCCTTTGAACAGATAAGCCAACTGAACTCTGAAAGGACGTGCAATTTGCTCAGGGTCACACAGTAGCAGATTCTGGATATGAACTTGGTTCTATGTGGCAGTATAGCAAATGTTTTTCTCATTGTGCCACACTGCTTCTTCCGTCATGAAGGGACTTCTAAAGAGAGGACCACAGAGGCTTGGTCTGGAGAAGAAAATATGTGAACGAGTTGGAATTTAAAGGTTATCCCTAAATCTAGAACTTGACTCACCTTCAAGACAAAGCACACAGCATCCCATTCTCTCCAGCTACAACATGAGACTGAACTCGCATTCCTCAAATCCAAGATGCAGAAGATGGTATAACTTGCCAGTATTTTATGTACCCCCAGGAAAGGAAAACTGCTGCTGATTAAGCTATAATACACAGAGATTACATAACATGATCTAATAGTGAAATAATACATCTTTCAGAATTGCTGAACTATAGCAATACCCACTATCCTTGCTAGAAGCTGCTGTAGGTAAAATATCATAGTGAAATCTCATCATTACAATTTGTCTTATGGCCCAATAGGGCTGGATTGTGATTAATAAAATGAATTATTCATTTGAGAAACTTTAAGTTTTTTCAGTAACTCATGGAAGCTTTGCATGTCTATCTACTTCTGCAGGGATTCGATGCAATTAGTCAATAGATATAGGAAATAAGAATATGTTGGACATTAGGTATAACATAGCAACTCATATTTTACTAAAGAGAGTCCCCAATTTATGATGATTCAACTTAGTGATTTTTCAGCTCTATGGTGGTACAAAAGTGTACCCTTGCAAGCATTCTGCTTTTCATTTTCATTACAGTATTCAGTAAATTTCATGAGATACTCAATCATCTAATGTTTTGCTGTAAGTGTGTGTAGTTTGTTTAAAGAAGGCTAAGTACTCTAAGATTTCATCTGACCCCAATTAGAATGGCAAGCATTAAGAAGTCAAACAACAACAAATGTTGGCGAGGATGTGGGGAAATGGGGACTCTTCTACACTGTTGGTGGGATTGCAAACTAGTTCAAACACTGTGGAGATCAGTGTGGAGATTCCTCAGAAAACTGGGAATGGATCTACCATATGATCCGGCTATACCACTACTGGGTATCATACCAAAGGGATTGAAACTAGAAAACAACAGTAATATATGCATACCCATGTTCATAGCAGCACAATTCACAGTGGCCAAATTATGGAACCAACCTAGATGTCCATCAACAGATGA
>PVJS01059400.1:0-11529 GCA_004027185.1 Glis glis | reverse complement strand
GAAGAAGAAGAAGAAGAAGAAGAAGAAGAAGAAGAAGGAGAAGAAGAAGGAAAAAAACCTTTGCTCTAATACAGAAGAGCAAAGTCCAAATCTGGAGTCCCCAGTGCTCTGGTGTCCCAGCTGTGCCAGCCACGAGAGTGCCAGTGACTGTCCAGTGGGCAATGGTGGTGCCCGTCTCCCAGCAGATGCCTGGCAAGAAGAGCACTTTGAAATCTGGGCCCAAGTGGAAGCAGACATTTTCCTGAGCATGTCTCCAGAAATACTTGAGTTCCTTTTGGGATGGAGGGAGTCCAACCTGAGCAGAAAAGGGCCAAGAGATGGAATGGGCTGCGTGATTCCTGCTGATGCAGCTTCTCTGGGGCCGGGAAGTCTGGGGCTCTGTAACTGGCTGGTACTTTTACTGCCCATTGAGTGAGGTCAAGATGGAAGAGAGCTGGACCTGCCGTCAGAAGTCTCACCTGGAGGGAAGTCAGTTCTGTTACTTACCAGATCTATAAATACCACCCCCATCTTCCTCCCTTCATTCCTTATACACAAGATGGTGACCAGCTAGTTCCTTACAGGATGATTTTTAAAAATTAAATAAGATAAAGGTAACTAGTGGGCAGTGCACATGTTGAATTGAATTGCTTGGGCAGCAAGAATCATGGAATTGTGCCAGCTCTACCATCAATTATCTGTGTCCACTTTGGTAAGTCTTTAGTAATAGCCGGCTGGATTTTACCTCCCCTGAACCCATCGATCCTACTGATTTCCCTGATCCATTCAGCCTCGCCTAGTCAGTCCAAGGTCTTAATTTTTTTTTGCATTTTTTTTTGTAATGCATTGGCAGTAGGTACTGGATGCCGTGTGATTGTGGCTTTATGGCTGAGGCAGCATTTCGAATGAACTCCCATGATGGTCCCAGGAAGTGGGGCTCCTACTGGACTCATGCTGCATCAAACTAATGAGGTCATTTCCTAGAGAATTTTTTTTTGAGAAACCCTGGCTTCATTATTTCCTGATTAAGTCATTTATACTTGTTTGGGCTAATTTCCTAATTTATAAAGTGGAAGGTGTTGGAGTGGAGGAGATAAGTTAAAAAAAAAGTAGTATGTCAGTGCTAAGGGCAATCATTTGTAAAAAGAACTGAGTTGGTTTACCCTGAGTCAGATCTTCAGCTTCAGCAAGTGCTAACCTTGTAATGGAGTAAGTTATTAGGAGTCAATTGGTACCTAGTATTATTTTTCTCTGTTTTATGTTCTTTCTAAAGTAACAAAGACTTAATTGGGCTTCTTTCCAAGACCTGAGCTCTCCTTGCCACCAAAGGAAATTAATAGGTTTTTATAAAAAGAGAAAAAATAAAACAAAAAAGAGAAGAAGGAAGAGATTCAGGTATGCCAGAGGTGATTCATAAAGCAGGAGAGAAACCGGTGGTGCTTTGTGTTCTCAATGGGGAATTGTTCTACCCAAGACGTCGGCTCCTAGAACGCTGTGAAGGAAAACAGAGGAGCTATAGATGCCCCATGAGAGTATTCTGAGACGCAGAGCCCTGCAGGGTGGCAGGACCTTGAAAGAAATGTGTCCCTGGGGGTAGAGGAGGCTGGTCATCAGACACAGTGAAGTTGTCCCTTGCAGAGCTTGGTGGAGGTGGAGGGAAGTCACAGTCCTTAAAAGGTTTCATAAAGGCCTGGTTGGTGAGAATCCTCATCATCCACTAGATAGTCTGATAACTGGATACATCATTCTTTCCTTTGCAGTCAAAGTCTTAGGGTAGATGATTTGAGAGTGAGGAGATCATGAATATTCATGATATTGGATATCTTGTTGACTTGGTCAAGAGATGCTGAGTTTTGGTCAAGTTGATAAAAGTGAGGAAATGTTAGATGTCTTGCACATTAAGGGGTGTTGAGCAATTTATTTATACCTATCACTAGCCTACCTCGTCCTGGGATAAAGAATGCTTCAGTAAGTCATGCACATGCTTAAATGGGGCTCAATCAGGAAACGCTTTATGGTTTTGGTGATGGGAAAGTTGTCTTCAAAACAAAAACAGGAAACAAGCAAAATATCAAATAAGTATATTAAAATTTATTAATAGTTTAAATAACTATTAGTGGAGAGTGAGTGAAATGTGAAATTTTAATGTCATGAAATTCAGGCCAATGTTTCTTACACTGTAGTGTGCACCTAAATCATGCAGGGATCCTGTTAAGATATGGATTCTAAGTCTGTGGGTCTGGGACGGGTCCTGAGTTTCTGCATTTGACAGTCTCCGGGAGGAGACCGATGTTGCTGTGTGGCACACATTACTTGGAGCAGCGATGTGCTATCCAGAAGTTAACACGAACAGGCTACACTCGACAACATGCATAAATCTCGAAAATATAATGCAGAGGTAAAGAAGCGAGTTGCAGAAGGACATGTGGGGTCTGAGCCAATTTACATAAATTTAAATAATGCAAACCAATGTTGTCTATTGTTTATGGATGCATGATGTATAAGTAGTGAAAATATAAAAAGAAGCATCGGGGTGATAGGCATTGCATTTCTAACAGTGACTAGTTTGGGGAAAGGGGGCGAGGAGAGAGTTTGAGGAGATTACACAAGGGGCTTTGAGTAAAGCAATGATTATTTGTTAAGGTTGGTGGTAGACACAGAGGTGTTCATAGTGTTTTCTATATTTGTATGTCAATACTAGGACTAAAAAGGATTTCGCGTGTGTGTGTGTGTGTGTGTGTGTGTGTGTGTGTATGTGTGTGTGTGTGTGAGAGAGAGAGAGAGAGAGAGAGAGAGAGAGAGAGAGAGAAAGAGAGAGAGAGTTAATTCAGTGGTCCAATAGAGATCCTGTATAAAAATGAGAATATTTTTTCCTTGCTTTCTTTTGTTTTGTTAGTTGAAAAACAATCACAACTGATTTTACTCTTCGGTAATGTGGGAGACGGTTAAGACCGTCAACAGTGCTATATTTGAAAAAAGAACACAAAATTTATTTAATAAGAAATATGACATTTTCTTAAGTATCTTTAGCAGAGATTTCTGCTTTTCCCATGACAGGTAATTTTACACATACTTAATTGTTAACATTTAAAATTTTCCAAAGAATAAATGTTGACATTCTGGTAAAAGAATATAGCTCATAACATTTTGCAAAGGCGTGTTTTTTGAAAACAGCTCATATTTTATCAGTAGTCACATGTAGTATTGATATATTTACAAGGAAGTATTTTTCTGTTTAAAATCAGTGTTAACTTCTTTTTCTAAAGGAATTAAGGAAGGGCTGGGTTTTTTTGTTTCTTTTTTGATTTTTGTTTTTGTTTGTTTTTGTACTGGGGATGGAACCCAGGGACATTCGACCTCTGAGTTACCCAGCCCTTTTATTTTTTATTTTGAGATAGGGTCTCCCTAAGTTGCTGAGGGCCTAAGTTGCTGAGACTGGCCTTGAACCTGCTAATCTCCTGTCAGTCTTGGGCTAATGATTGTAGTGAGTAAAAATACATGTAATAGACTTTATAAAAAAAAAGGTATGACTTGCAGGAGATAGATGAGTAAGATACTAATAGAATTCTCATGAAAGAGAAAATACAATTCATATATGAATATCTAGAATTATGTTCAAGTTCACTAGGTTCAACAGAGTACATAATAAAACAGCTATGAATGATGATTTACCCTTCTAATTAGCAAAAAGCTCTTTAAAAAATACACAATATTTAATTCTGCAGAAGATGTAATATAAGCACTTTCATTTGTTATTTGCATTAGAGTACATTATAACAATCTGGAACAGTATCTGACAGTATGTGCCAAGAGTTCTAAAAATATTTATATTGCCTCCTGAAGAATCTCTTTTAAGAATTTTTCTTAAAAGAAAAATTGTCTTTAAGAAGCAGTGGTCTGGGCTGTCAATCAGCCACACTTCCTGATGCAGTGGCTTTTATAGGAGACCTGTGCATCACTCCATGTCAACCACGTAACCACTATGTTCAAAAGACAGAAGAATTTCTATCTATCTATCTATCTATCTATCTATCTATCTATCTATCTATCATCTATCTATCTTCTATCTATCTATCTATCTATCTATCTATCTATCTATCTAATCTATCTATCTATCATCTATCTATATCTATCTCTATCTCATTCTCTCTCCCCTTCCTCTCCTCTCCTCTCCTCTCCTCTCCTCTCCTCTCCTCTCCTCTCCTCTCCTCTCTCCCTCTCCCTCTCCCTCTCCCTCTCCCTCTCCCTCTCCCTCTTCCTCTTCCTCTTTCTCTTTATTCGTTTCTTTGTGGTACTGGGGATTGAACCCAGGAGCATTCTACCTTTGAGCTATACCCCAACCCTTTTTATCTTTTTCTTTGAAACAGGATCTCTCTAAGTTGCTGAGGGTCTCCCTAAGATGCTGAGACTGGCTGGCCCCTAACCTGCAATCCTCCTGTCTCAGCCTCCCAAGTATTGGGATTAAAGACATGTACCATCACACCCGGTTTATGATTGCTTTTAAAAGAGAGAAGTTGGTAAATGGGCGTGGTGGCACATGCCTTGAGAGGCAGAGCCAGGAGGATTACAAGTTCTATACCAGCCTCAGCAATTTAGCAAGATTCTCAGCAATTTAGTGAGACCCTGTTTCTAAAAAAGAAAATAAAACAGGGAGACTCTCAGCAATTTAGCGAGACCCTGTTTCAAAAAATAAAACAGGGCTGGGAGGTTTAGTTTGGAGGTAGAATGCCCCTGGGTTACATTCTCAGTAACCCCCCCCACACACACACACAGTAGCAGAAATTGAAATTAAAATTTCAGGATATAACTTTTTTTAAAAAAAAAAAAATTTTGTTATCCTCAACCCGCATCTCTAAATCTTAATTTCCCATATGTGAAGACCAGCAACAAATAGGCACAGAATTTTAATTACTGCTATTTATTTGATGAAACCTCATCACCATCTTTCCTATTTGGGACACTTTTGTGCTTATTACTAGACTGGACTCTGACTAAGAATACCTTTTAAAGAAACTGTAGATAGATAGCCCATGTGCTTATAATAGCCATATATATAATGCACTTGCTTTATAACTATGCGGGTCTGATTTCATTGTAATAGAAAGGAAATAATCTAGATTCTCTCAGAAGATGTAGACATACCCAAAATGTCTAACAACTATTGATTCTGGAATGAACCTTCATATTATTGCAGAGCTTGGGTCTGGTCACTCTTGGGTAGTAATATTTAGGCATTGGAGCTTAGATGATACTGAACAGCCTCAGTAGGTGATTTTTATCTGTAACATAATGCATTTGTGAGAAATGGCACATCTATGAGTTAAGTTTGGACTTTGCATATTCACCATAACCCAACCTATTGATATCCACATGTCCAAACATGGATGTTAGTTGAGTAGTTGCTGATGATTCTTGAGTAGGTCCAACTCTTTGTGACCTCCCACTTTTGGTATCTCTCTATTGTACATCCCTTCCCCCCTTTCTCATTTCGGAGGCCAGGATACACAATTTAGAACTTCACAGCTGATGGTGTAGAAATATTCTATACTTTTTATTCCTGCATTGCAGGTAAATGATTGTCTCCATTAACACTGTGAAAAGGAAGTCTTTCAGATTCATTGAATACTTTTCTTAGATTTTTATCAACACACAGGATTGTTACCCTGGTGGAATTCATCTCCAGATTATTTTCATTTATTTTTTTCAGGAGGTCAAGTATTTTATTGTGGCTTACGGAAATGACCAATGAAATACTTACAACAGAAATGAAAAAAAAAAAGGTTCAATCCTGGGGTGGTGGAGCTGTTGGTGGGGGTTGGGGGACAGTCAAAGGTGGGAAGGGATGGAGAAAGATTTTATTGTTAGGTTTTGGGGGTATTAATATTATTTTTTGATACTGGAGTTTGAACCCAGGGGCTTCTACCTCCAAGCCACACCCTCAGTCCTTTTTATTTTTAGTTTTTTTAATTGGTGCATTGTAATCATACATCTTGTTGGGTTTCAGGGTGGTAGAAGTATACATGTTCATATCGGTCAATTACCCTTCCCCAATTTCCACCCTCATTCCCTCCCCCTTCTGTCCTTCTCGTGCTCAGCATAGAGTTGACTCTGATAAGTTTGTGTATGTACATCCTGTGCATAAGGGTGTTTCCCTCTTCCCCCCTCCCATCTCCCTCAGTTAGGTCGCCTTCTTTACTAATCTGAGGTTTTTTTCTTCATCTTCGTCTGGAGTCCTTCCTACGCCCTATTCTCCCTAGCTTCCACATATTAGGGAGAGCATCCGACTTTTCACTTTTTGTGACTGACTAATCTCACTTAGCATAATGTTCTCTAATTCCATCCATTTCCCTGCAAATGATGTAATTTTGTTGTTCTTGATGGCTGCATAAAATTCCATTGTGTACATATCCCATAGTTTTGTAATCCATTCATCTGTTGATGGGCATCTTGGCTGGTTCCAGAGTTTCACAGTTGTGAATTGTGCGGCTATAAACATAGATACGCATGCATTAATCTGGTAATTTGGTTTCCATTCTTTTGTATTTTCATTGATTTATTACTGACACTCATTGTTTCTTTTTTTCTGTAATAACTTGAGCATAGTCAAGTAACACCAGGCATAGGCTATATATGTTTAACCAATACAAAAATGCTGAAGCCGGGCATGGTGGCACAGGACTGTAATCCCAGTACTTGGGAGGCTGAGACAGGAGGATCACAGGTTCCAGGTCAGCCTCAGTATCAGTAATTTAGTGAGACCCTCAGCAACCTAGTGAGATTCTTTTTCAAAATAAAAAATAAAATAGGGTTGGGGGTGTGGCTCAGAGGTAGAATGACCTTGGGTTCAATCCCCAGTACCAAAATAAATGAATGAATGAATGAATGAATGAATAAATAAATAAATAAATAAATAGAGATGCTGACCTATTTAGTCTCTCACCCAATAGCATCTCCTTACTGAATATTCTTTTCTGTAGCAATTCTTTAAAGTGTTTTCATATTTAGTTGCAATGTTATTTTATTTTATTTTTTTGCGGTACTGGGGATTGAACCCAGGGGCATTCTACCTCCGTGCTACACCCCCGGCCCTATTTTTTATACTTTATTTTGAAACCAGGTCTCAGGAAGTTGCGGAGGGCCTAAGTAGAGAGAGAGAGAGAAAGAGCTGAGGCTGGCTGCGAACCGGGATCCTCCGGTCTCCACCTCCCAAAGTACTGGGATTACAAGCGTGCGCCACCACGCCCGGTCTAGTTGCAATGTTAATTCATGTCTTTTTACTTGCAGCAATACTTTTAATTTCGGTGGTGTTTATCTTTCGCATTGACCTGTATATTGGGATGACTACTGCCCTGGGTACTGGATCCCCTGACGTTTATGGGGGAAGTGCAGCATTACCCTGTCTTCTCCTTCTCCATGAATCTGAGTCTGGTTGCACTCACCACAGGAGGGAAGACCAGCATACCATTTCCATTCTGCACAGTGGTCAGGGCGCACCAGCCCACACTGTGACTTCAGGATGGCTGCTCCCAGGGGGCGTAGCTTCCCCTTGAGCATCTTCTCCTTCACCCTTGGGCTTACATCTTTTGTGAGGATAGTTGCAGAGGTCTGACTAAATGAATGAGCTGAATACTAGTCAACTCTTTGAAGTTGAGCATTACTTTATAACTGCTAATTATAATTTATTAAAATATTTGTTCTATTTTATTGTGTAAAATTCTTTGTCTAGAACTATTGCTGGCAAGTTAAAGATGTGGAAGCTAAATATGCTGAAACATCTTGGCTTTGATGTGAAACATATTAGATAATTTAAACAAAAGTGATGGTTCCAAAATTTTTCTTTGGGGACTGTTGCCTTGCAACAAAACTATACCTAACCAAACCAACAAACCAAACCAAACCACCCAAGTGACAACAATCTCCTTATCAATATCCAGTGTATCTTAGTATGCCAACATATTATAATGCAACACTATGTATTTTAAAAAATATTTTGTAAGCCGGGCATGGTGGCGCAGGCTTGTAATCCCAGTACTTGGGAGGCTGAGATCGGAGGATCCGGGTTCGCGGCCAGCCTCGGCTACTTAGTGAGGCCCTCCGCAACTTAGTGAGACCCTGTTTCAAAATAAAGAATAAAAAATAGGGCTGGGGGTGTAGCTTGGAGGTAGAATGCCTCTGGGTTCAATCCCTGGTACTGCCAAAAAAAATTGTAAATCCTTTTGGGTTTTATTTTAATTTATTTATTTATATTTTGAGACAGGATGTTGCTCTGTTGCCCAGCCTGGCTTTGAACTCCTGGGTTCAAGGGATCTTCCTTGCCTTGGCCTCCAAGTAGTTGGGATTACAGGTGTATACCACGATGCCTGGTTTCTCGTGTGTTTAATAGAATGAGTTTCACAGTTCCAGACCTGGGTAAGTGTTCCAATTTTTCCAATCACTACCTATGAAATATTGGGCAGTTATTTCACCTTTGTAGGCCTTGGTTTTCTCATCTGTAAAAAGGAATGTTGGCAGGACAAAGTATGGTAGATAATATGTTTATAAAAATAACGGCCCATTCAAAATATGTACTCCATAAGTACTAAGACTTAATGGGACATAGATCATTGACAGTCACTCAACCTGTGCCAATATCTCATTTATCCAAGCCCTTGATCTTTGACCATGAGCATCTGCACTCATTGGCTGATGTCTGTGCCAACTCAGATGTACTTGGTGTACTGGGGCTATTTCTAGGCTAGGAGAAACAAACAGCCCCTCCTCCCCATAAAAAAGAAAAGAAAAAGAAAAAGAATAAAGAAAGTAGCTCCTCTAGCTTCTACCACCTCAAATTCTACTCCTCCTGAATTTTTAATACATCTTCTGATAAGACAAACCAAAAAATTGAATCCAAACAACAAGACACTCTCTTTTGGAAACCACTTTATTGATATTTTGCAGGACAGATGTAAAATATAAAGGTACATTCACCAAGGCAAAGGGTAAAGCCCCTCCTTGGGTGAGGTTAAATCCTTCATTGCACAGATAGGTATTAATTGATGTTCTCATTTTTAAAGATGAAACAAGAGAGGTATGAAGTGAAATAGCTCAACCATGCTTGTATAAGGAATCAGTGGTAGAGCTGGGATTCAAATTCAGAGAAAAAAAACCCCTAAAAATCCACTGTTGGTTCCAGAAAATCTTCCCTCAGTGATTAAACTTTTAGTTATTTCCCATGTTAGACTGAGTGCCAACTTAGTGTCCCCCTTTGTAGGTTATCTTTTGATTGTTTTCTGTTATTTAGAGCAAAAGTTTCCTCCCTTCCTTCTTCACTCCCTCCCTCCTTCTTTCCTTCTAGCCATCCTTCCCTCCCACTCTCTTTCTCTGCTGTCTGTAGAGGAGGTGGCATAGCTTTTGTTGAGTTCTAAATTTGGAGACCTTGGTTTTAGGCCTTTCTGTGTGACTCTGACCTCCCCATACAACTTGTCTGATCCTCAGTTTTTCTTCAACTCTTTTGCAGGTACGGTACATGTAACTGGTCACTTTGGCATTTTAGTAACTTTATTTTGGTTAAAAGTATAGGAATTCGCTGGGCGTGGTGGTGCACGCTTGTAATCCCAGTACTTTGGGAGGCAGAGACCGGAGGATCCGGGTTCACGGCCAGCCTCAGCTCTCTCTCTCTCTTTCTCTCCCTGTCTCTCTCTCTCTCTCTACTTAGTGAGGCCCTCCACAACTTCGAGAGACCCGGTTTCAAAATCAAGTATAAAAAATAGGGCCGGGGGTGTAGCGCGGAGGTAGAACGCCCCTGCGTTCAATCCCCGGTACCGCAAAAAAAAATAAAGTATAGGAATTCCTAAGTCTAAACCTGGACCTCTCCTCAAGGACTTACCACTTAATGATAAACAGAATACACACCAAGACTACAATGTTGACACAAGCAGATTCAGCAATGAATTTGGCCCCCAAATTTAGGCAGCTCTTTTTTTGTTTTTTGCATTACTGGGGATTGAACCCAGGGGCATTCTACCTCTGAGCTACACCCCGAGCCCTATTTTTTCTTTTGATTTGGAAACAGGGTCTTGCTAGGTTCGTGAGAGCCTCACTAATTGCTGAGGCTGTCCTTGAACCTGCGATCCTCTTGTCTCAGCTTCCCAAGTACTGGGATTACAAGCATGAGTCACCACGCCCGCCTAGGCAGCTCTTCTGAGAACCCTGTGAAACCCTGAGGAAGGCCCCTTTCACATTGTTTGGTTTTGTTTTAACGCTAAGTCGACCAAAGGAACTTCAAAACGAAGTTGGCTTTGCCTGTTTTCCCCCTAGCAAAAACCAGGGTCCTGGGTCTTCTCACCTGAGACTTGAAGATCAAGGGGTAAAAGAGAAAGCCAGTGGGTGCTCAGAGCTGAGCACACCCGCCCAGTGAGGGAGCAGGAGAGACGGGAGGAGGAAGGGACAAAGGGAGGGAGAGAGGGGACGGAGAGCTGAGAGCCTATCAACACTGCTGCAGGTGACCCTTCAGGAGCAGCGTGGAGGGACACGCTCACCGCTAGCCTTTGCCTGGGTGCCGACGTGACACTGGCACAGTGTGTGGTGTGACCTCTTTCTTCCACAGGGGCCTGGTGCACAGAGGACGCTCAGCCTGTGGCGGCTGGTAATTAGCAAAGCTGGGTGCTGTACCTTTTCAGTCCAAAGAAATCATCCTTGGCTGTTTTCCTAATTAGGGGATTATAGCCAGGATTTCTATTGTAAACAACTTGAGCTGGATAAGACCTCCTTGGAGACGAGCTCAGGGATCCATTGGAGACTAACGGTAGCTGGAGGATCAACCGACCGATTACTGGGAACCAGAGTCATCAAATTCAGCAGCATTCAGTGGTTAAACGTAGACTTTCTGATTCTGAATCCCAACTCTCCTACTCACTAGATATGCAACCATCCCTGAGTCGTTTGACTTCACTCCTCTTTTTTATTTTTAATCTTTAAAATGAAATCAACTACTCATACCTACATGTGCAGTAGGAAATTGAACCTTTCCAGAAGAGAGGCTTGGCTTTTGGCCTTGGCCACTGGAGGCTGTCTCTGGGCCTTGGAATGTCTTGCCGCCTGAGTGTCTGATTTGCCTGGGGGCTTTGGACCAGGCCAGCAAGTCTAAGGAGTGACTTAGAATGAGGGCTTTGAGTCTTTTGGAATCAGTTTGACCGGAGAGTGAGGTCAGCAGCATGGATGGTTGAAGAGGGAGCCCAAAAAAATACTCCGGACACCAGAGCTCAGGGGAGTCTGCCCGTTAGGCAGTGCTCTCAGTGCATTGTCACGAACTGTCCCCAGGAGGAGTTAACACTGTCCTTGATTACACAGGGACGGGACATCTGGGAGTTCAACATTAGAGACCCTCCTAGACTCTGTGCAATGTACCTTGTGCCTTAACTCACTTTAATCTGTATTCTTAAACTATTTTAAACTGTAACTATTTGTATAATAGCTCTCAGTGAGTTCTATAAGTCCTTCTAGTGAAGGATTAACACCAAAGGCCATTTTTTTTTTTTTTTTGCGGTACCGGGGATTGAACCCAGGGGCGTG
>PVJS01059399.1:0-11530 GCA_004027185.1 Glis glis | reverse complement strand
CGGTACCGGGGATTGAACGCAGGGGCGTTCTACCTCCGCGCTACGCCCCCGGCCCTATTTTTTATACTTTATTTTGAAACCGGGTCTCAGGAAGTTGCGGAGGGCCTCACTAAGGAAAGAGAGAGAGAGAGAGACAGGGAGAGAGAGAGCGAGAGAGCTGAGGCTGGCCGCGAACCCGGATCCTCCGGTCTCCGCCTCCCAAAGTACTGGGATTACAAGCGTGCGCCACCACGCCCGGCTAATTTTGTTCTTCTTTATGGATGAAGAAAGCTTGTGTGTGTGTGTGTGTGTGTGTATGTATATATACATATATATATATATATATATATATATATATCACATTTTCTTTATATATTCATCTGTTGATGGATACCTGGGTTGGTTCCACAGTTTGGCTATTGTGAAGTGTACTGCTATAAACACAGGTATACATGTATCTCTATAGTATGATAACTTTAATTTTGGGGGGAAAAAACCAAAAACACCTAAAGTGGTATAGCTGGGTCATATGGCAGTTCCATTCCTAGTCTTTTGAAGAACTTCCATATTGATTTCTGTAGTGGTTGTACTAATTTACAATTTCATGGGATACTTAGCGGGAGGACATAGGCCATGTATCTTGGTTGCTTTATACATGAAAATTCCCAAAGAAGATCAAGCAAGCTTGCGTCACAGCCTCAGCATGCTCTTCTATGAGTTTAGGAAAATGAGCTTGTAGCTTAGTGGACTAGAAAGATCAGCCATGAAGCTAGCATTTACTTGCCAGTGCTTGCTCAAAATCCATGAACTGTCAACTTACATGTTCTTAGTCTCACAAGAACCTGTAGCAGATCATATATTTATGACTTGCTCCGCTATTGGTATGATATGGAAAGAGGAAGACTACAAGAGTAACTTTAGGATAGCTACTGTGGAGTTAGCAGATATATGGAGGGGAAGCAATGATGTATAGATTTTGCGACAACAGGTTTGGTGTTCAGGTTACCCTCTAGCCAGTGGGAGAAATCTTGGGGCTCAGGCAATCAGACTTCCATAGAGAGAGGGTGTTCAGGATTGATGACTTATTGCTAACTCTCTCTTACCCAAAAGTCTATGGGGTTGGCTTCTGTGAGGCTATAAAATGGCAAGCATGGTGTCTGTCCAAAGATAAGAAGTTCTGCAATCTGTTTTAGGATTGGGGCTGGTACAGAGGTTTTTACAGCAGAATAGTGGCCAAATTTTAGAAGAAAGACTGTAAGTAGTATGGTAGCCAGGGTCCCAGTGCTTCTGTAACAGAAGAGTTGTTGTGATGCTCAGAACACAAAGCTTGCTCAGAAGCAAAGCTTAGCACAGGATGGCCGTATATATGTGCTCAGTAAATGAAACGAGCAGGGAATGGGTAAGTTCTTTGGGAGGCAGGGCATTAATTTGAGCTCAGTGATCTCAGGTTGCTGTGTTTCTTCCTGCCCTATTCACATCTCTTAGGAAAGTTAAGTCACCTCAGTTTACTCTTTAGGTTAAATAGAAATGGCTAATGTCCCTTGGGGGAAGACTGGCTCTGTTCAAGGGATGTAAAGAGAGAATAGGAGGTGGTACTAATAATAACAATGTGACTTCATGATGTTATTCTTTAATGTGTTACTGACTGAATACATAGAACATGTTAGGCACATTGCACATGACCACATTTATCCCCCAATATCCAACAATCTTCTTACTTTGAACAAATGAGAAAAACATGTCTCAGACAGGGTATTTAACCTGTCTATGGGGGAGGAGAACCAGGAACTCTGATGTAGCCTGTCTGATTTGGAAGCCCAGGTGAGGATGGGACAACAAGGCTGCAGAGGGGTGGGTGGGGTATGTCAGGTGCTTTGGCGTCATTGGTATAAAACTTGGCATACAAAGGTCTTTGGCAAAGCAGCATTAGATATCACCTAGAGAGAGCCATTTGTAAGGTCTTGTGGGAACCAGGGCCGTGAGTGTGTCACCTGAGGTCCTTTCCCAATCAACATTCTCAATTCTTAAGTGGACTTGCTTGTATCTCTCATTCAGATTAGGCCGTTTTGAACAGGATAGAAAAGGAAAGCATAAAAAGAATGGATAGACAATTAATGATTTAGGCTCCTTTTCAGGAAGAAATGGGGGAGATTAACTGTTTTAGACAAGTTAACACCTTAGTTTTTTATTTTTTTAAATATCTGCTTGGGGGCTTGAGTTTTATTTTAACCATAGCACGTTTCACAGGCCTCTCACAGCTGATGTAGTAGCAGGGAATAACTTAGCAGCCCTAGAACAAAGTTATGCAGTGTGGTGGTGGTGGCGGGGTGGGGGGAGTTTCTATTTCCTTGTTTTCAGTTCCAGAAGAATCAAATCTTCTGTGTAGGCTGCCTGACATAGGCCATGGCCCTGTCGGTGGCTCCTTAATTGACAAAGAGGTTTTTATTTATCCAGTGCAAAGCTTTTCTTACCTCCTTTCCCTATCCGCTAAACCAGCCATGCAAATCAGCACGTACTGAGATCTCAAAGAAATCCAACAGTGGACTTGAAAGAATCCATGCAGCCAGCTGAAGGGGAGTTTAATAAGCCTGGTCTCTCCTTTTCTTCTGCTTGGATTCAGTTTTTACAAGACTCTCGATATGTTTGCTGCAGTAAAATGCTGGGGTTCTGGGAGGCCAAAGAGATAGAAGGCAGGCAGGGAGCTGCAGATGGTAAGGGGTGCATTGGGAAGGTAACAGGAAGTGTGTCTTGGACCACAGCCAAGGGATTGGACTATTCAGAAATTGCTGAAGCGTCATGCTCATGGAAACAACTTGGCACAGGCTCAGCCTGAAATATAGGCCTACCTTTTTTAGCCCCTAGGGCACAAGTTTCTTTCCCCTAGATGCCTCAGGCTAGCCTCAATCTCTCTCTTTCAGAGATCCATAGGCTGGTCACCAGGAATTGGACTTTCACCTGCAGACTATGGTCTCTGAACAGTGATGAAGGCCCTAGGGGTTGTCAAGCTGATGGGAGTCACCCCCACTCTTGGCAGACAGCAGTGAAGCTGGCAGGAGAAATCAGGTTGTGGCTGGCGGTCTCCATACATTCCAGAGAGTGAAGAAGGCCTACGCTTTCTAGAGAGATAGTGAGATGAGAGGGGTGCCAGGTTTTCTGTGGTCTTTAACTCTTAGCTAAGTTGCTGGGAAAGGAAGCAGCCACAAGGACTAAGACTCCATCAGTAATGCCCACTGAAAGCCATTCATCACCTGAATAAAGGAGAAAAGATGAGCAATCAGCAAGAGAGAAAATAGTTCCAGGGGCCCTGGGCCCTTGTGTTGATAATCTTGTCTAAAAGCCTTCCTTAGCACTGCCAGTATTAAAGTGTATATGGAGGGTACCCAGAGCTTCTGGACAGTCAGCATGGTGAGACAGCAGAACACCCCTCCCCTGAGTCCCCTGCAGGGGTGGAGACATTTAGTGCTCACTGATCATTCACATGCTCCTTTTGCATTTGGATAGAAGTCATGTGATTGGTTCTGCCCAATGGTTGTGACCAGAAATAATCTGTGCCTCTTTGGGGCCCAGGTAGTGAAGAGTCATTGTGCCACATCTATCTCTCTTTGCCCTATGGCACAACCATGAAAGGCACAAACTGAGATGGAGAGACAACTGGATTCGGAGTCACTAGTTGGAGGAGACTCCTACCAACTCACCTTGAATTTTGAGTGAGTTAGAAGTGAGATTTTATTTTGTGCTACAACACTGAGATTAGGAGCTTGCCAATGCCAATCACTAGCAATAATTATCATAACTAATAGGATGGTGTTGGGCTGCTTGATTCCAGGGAAAGCCTTCCAGCATGCAAACACATCTCAGAATAGACTGTTGGAGGCCTGCCTCTGTCTGGTCCTGCAAAGCCTCCACAATGTTTGGTGAGGTTTTTTTCTGTGGGAGCCCTGGGTATTAACCAATCCTAAAAGAAAACTCATAGATTGTTGAGATCTCTGCAACTTGACAATGAGGAAGCACTGCTGTATATCCATAGGTCTGTTACCAATGCTAGTCTACCAAGATTCTAGATGTTCCAGCCACAAAAATTAGATCTGATTGCATTGATCCATTCAACAGTTATATGTTGAGTGCCTACAAAGGTCCAGAAAGTCTTCTGGGTGCTAGAACACAAAGGAATTTGGCCTGCTTCATGGCCCTACCCCCATCTTTGCAAGATGGTGATTATATAATATGAGAAAAGGCACCATGCCCAGAAGCTGAACTAGGTGCTGACACATATCAATGTTCTCCTCCCGACTTCCTAAGAAACCCCATTAAATAAGAATTCTTTCTCTGCTTTTTCTTACAGATAAGGATACTAATAGATAGCCTCCAGGTCACAAGGCCAGAATCTATAGACCTCTTCCAGCCCCCTGATTCCACAGTCTCTAGCATTTTCATTATACATGGGCATTCCAAGATTTCTTCCCAGATTAACCTTTAGAAATTTCTGAGATGTTCTTTCCATGGTCAGCTTTGCTCAGTGAGCAGAGACCATTTTCACTGGTCCCAAGTCTACCATTTAGGATCTACAGGACAGGAGACATTATTTCTCAAGAATCATGAATTCAATGTTTGTTTCTAAGAGACATGGGTGTGTAGGTTGTAGACAAGATTTGAAGGGACTCTGATCTGGTCTTTTGACTTCTTCTGGAACCATTAACACCTCTTTCTTGGTTTCTCCACTTTTCCCCTTCCAGTGGATTTGTTGAGGAGAAGACAGATCATCTCTTCGGATGTTCATTTTCCATAGTCGTCTCCAGGTTGGTTGGCAGGGAGATTTTGGTCTCCATTCTAAGTGCATTTCCTTTGATTTAGACTTTAGTAAAATGGGAGAGTAACCATGAATTAATCCATCAAAGGCGTGCTATAAAAATAGGTCTGTGGCCCTGGTGTGAAGTTTTAATAATAATGATTACTGGATCGGGGATGAGGAGAAAGGTGGGAATTAAAAGAAGTTGTCCAAAGTCAAGATGCATTCCTCCAGACAGAATTCGAGAGAAAGGAACAGACACAAGATGCAAGGTAAGGAGTCATCTTGTTGCAGCGCCAAAGAAATTGCCAACTCAGTAAAATATTGCCTTTGATGCTTTAGCTCCAGGGACTTTCTCCTTAATGGAGGGTAATTAATTATCATCATCCACTCTTACTTAGTAATAATCTTTTACAAGCACTTGGGCATTCCAGATGCATGCCGTTGTCTAATATCTCAACTGGAGGGAAGTGGTTCTTGGGTGGATGAAAATTGCATCCCTGGAGAGCTTCTGCCTTGGGGCACATTCTCCCCAAGACTCTGTGACTCACGAGCTGTGTGGATCTTTGGGAGCTAGATATTGTCAGCAAACCTGGAATCCTGGGTACACACATGCAGGATGGCCTGAGTGACAGTGAATATAGCCCAGTTCTTCCTCAGGGGCAGACGCACTTGAGAATTATAGTTGTCACTGAAGAATAATCCATGATATACCAACCTCACTTCTGTCTCTGTTCAACACAAATCGCTTTGGGCAAATCGTTTACCTTCTTAGGTTGCCTCTCTCCTGCTGTACGTGGGAATAAAAGGTGCTTTTGCTCTTGACCTTGCTCAGTTGTTCATGAAGTGACTGAGGTCATCCAGCTGAAAGGAATAGAGCTCTTCAAGGACAGGTGCAAAATAAATATCACCTATTAAGGTAGACTTCACGATGATTACATGTCTCGAACTAGTGTTGCAGCAACTTGCTCCTCTGCCTGTGACATTTTCTCTGTTTTGTGGCTGAGAGGTCATTCTCTCTCATGAAGGTGGATGATGAGAAGGGGAGGGGGGGAGAAGGAAATAACATTTAGAGAATGTTGAACTGGTTGAGTACTTTGGGGGAAGGCATTTCAACTGTATTACCTTACTTAATCATCACCACAACTCTTTGAAGTTATATAGCTAATTTTACAGATGGAGAAAGTGAGGCTCAAAGAAATTATGTGACATTAGCTCAAGAGAAGTTAAGCCAAACCCAGTGCCTTTGGGGTGCAAAGGGCTTTATCAACTCTGCAAGACCCCTTCTTAGGTAGAAAAATAAGGGGGAGAGCACATCCAAAGCTGGGAAGACAATAAAGCCACATTGGTCACCCCTGTACTGACCTTCTGCCTTATTTCACTTCTTTCCCACTCTAACCCTCAAGTTGTACCCATCTTGAGCAATAAGAAATGACAAAATAGTAGGGCCAAATTTCTCTAACCTCCCTTGCATTTTTGACTGCAACACCCTCTTTTCCTCACCTCCGCCTCTCTGGCTGCTGCTAGGAGAGATGCCTGCTCAGCTCTCTGTTTCAGGGCTGGTCCACACTCATCCCATCTCCCTGCTGCCGCCCCACCCAGAGCCTCTCTCTGGCTCCTAGAATTGCCAAGCTCCTGGTGACAGGGAAATCAGAGGAGGAGCAAGGGCTGCCAGGCCGTGTCAGGTACCTGAGACCCATCTGGGAAGATAAATGGAATGCCCTTCCCTTTCTGAGTTTGCTGGACCACTGAGAAGATGGAATTCCAGAGATAAAGTTCCCTCCCTCTCCACACCATTGGCTCTTCCCTGCTAATGAAGTCTGCTGATTTCAGTCTTTGGGAGAGATAGAGGAGATCTTCAGGGCGGCAGTGCTATGGGTGCTGCACCTTCGAGCTCTGCAGGACAGCCCAGAGCCACTCTCCTGGTGCTCATTCTGGAAGTCCACCTCTCATTCTCTCCTCTCCCTCTCTGTCATTCCTGACATTTTTGCACATGGAATGTAATAAGAGAAATGGTAACTAAGGAGCCAGTACTGAATAGAAAGGGAATACTTTAATTCTAAGAATCTCTATCCAGCTTCTATGAAGATTGAACTGAAATGAGAAACATGGTGTGTGTGTGTGTGTGTGTGTGTGTGTGTGTGTGAGAGAGAGAGAGAGAGAGAGAGAGAGAGAGAGAGAGAGAGAGATCTTACTGAGGTTGGACATTGGACATCAAGAACTTCTCACTTGGAAGGTATAACAGATACTAGGGTTAGTGATGGAAGCAAAGTACAAGGTCATTTCTAATAGAGGTCTAAATCTCAGAAAGAACTCAGAACAAGAGAAAACAGAAGAAACCTTCCAGACCAGGTGGCCCAATGTGAGATCCAATAAGGTTGAAGACGGCAGCTGGGACTCCAGATCTCGAAGTCATCATCTGGAGCAGAGTCCATTCTGGACTTGGCATCCATACTATTTTTTATTACATTATCAACACTATCATCTAAACAAGTGAGTTATTTTAACTCCCAGACTATGGAGGAAAATTCATATACAATATGGCTACTCCCTGACCTATGGCTAAAATGCCATGCCAACCTCTTAAATGCACATCAATTCTAATCTTCAAAAATCCAGAAGGCTTAGCAGTTATCTCACCAAAAAAAATACTTTTACAGGCACTCTGTGTCCATGGTCATGCACCAATAATGGCAAAGCTGATGGTATATATAGTCACTGCATTTTTCTGTGATCTGTTCCCTGATGCCTGCCCCCCCCACCCCATGCCAGGCACTCTACTAAGGGTTTTACAAATATTATCCCATCCCCACAAGTATCCCATTTTGCAGAAGAAGCTAAAGAAGTTAAACAGCCATCCCAGGTGCAGAGAATCACTGATGAGCAGAGCAGAGTGCAAACCCAAGCATCTCAGCTTAAAACCCATTCTTTTCACCCACTGTTGGAGAGACTTTCCTCTTGAGACCCAGCCATTACATGCCAAGGCTCCCATCTTGTTAAACCCTGTTATATTATTTTTGCTGCAAAGCATGCCACTTCAAAACATGGTGCTGTAGAACAACGACCATTTTATCATGACCTTCAAATTCTGAGGGTCAAAAATTCAGAATGGGAACAGTGGGAATGGCTCTACTCTGCTCGCTGATGTCTTGGGCCTCCGCTGGGATGATTCAAATGGCTGGAAGTTGTAGCTGGGGATGGAGGATACTCTTCCAAGGTGACTTCTTCATTTATATGTCTGTGTCTTGACTGGGGCGTGTGTGTATCATTTGGGGTTTCTATTTGTGATCACGTTGGCATCATGGCTGCACCATAGTGAGAATTCTGATGTGGATATCCAGGGCTTCAAGAGGGAGTGTCCCAGTGAACAAAGTGGAGCTTCCTGGCTTTTTACACTGTATCCTTAGCCATTATCTAGCCTCATTCTTCTAATGTCACGAACCTTCTCTTATTTAAAGCAAGAGAAATGTGGGTACCATATCTCAATAAAGGATTGTCAAAGAATTTGTGGCCATGTTTTAAAACCACCATATGGATTAAAATTCTGTTAGTGAGTGAGTAAGTGGGGTGAACACAACAGATCCTGCTATATGCCAGGGGTATCTATGTTTGTTTGTTTTAAAAATAGCTAAATTGAAAAGATTGAGATAGAGACAATTTGGGTGTTTATTTGATGGAAGCCACCCTCTCCCCTATCACCATGGTGATGCAGCAGAAAGGACAGGTAGCAGCCCAGGACAGAAGAGTAGCTGGACATGCCTAGCAATGGGATGTTGACTGAAGGGAAACCGAAAATCTCTGTCCCCTTGGATGTCATTCAGATTTGGAATCAGCCCACCTAGTCCAGCCTTTCCATTTTATAAGTGAGGAATCTGAGACCCAAAAAGAAGAAAAGACTTACCAAAGCTATGTTGTCCAATAGGGTGGCCATTAGCCACATGTGGCTATTTAAAAACAAACTGAAATGAAAAGTTCAGCCCCCTCCCCGTCACACTGGCCATATTTAAGTACTCAATGGCCACATGTGGCTGGTGGCTGCTGTATTAGTGCAGAGGAAGAGCATAGCTATCATTGTTCTCCATTTGCAGGAGAGATGTTGCTCTAGAGTCACACAACCAGCTAGTTTGGGAGGGGGCCCTAGTCTAGAGTGCCTTGTCCTCCAAGCCCTAAAGCTTTCCCCAGGAAGGCTGCAGAGAGTTAGGGCACTTCTGGTAGAAGCTCCAAGCACATCTCATGCCCAGAACCTGTCTCTTCTTTTTGCATGAGCCCTTTGGTCTGGCTGACTGTGATAGCCAGGTGACCATGTCTGCTGAAAGAGGCTGAGGGCTTGGGACAAAAGGAAAAGGAATGGGTGGCCCTAGATCCCTAGCTGGATATAAGGAGGCCCTAGGAGAAAAACAACAGTTTTGGTAAAATCAGAGGGGGGCAGCTCCAGAGTGAGGATGAGCGCCCTGACACGAGAGGGAGATTCCTATACTCTGACATAGCAGAGAGAACTGCATAATCAATGCTCTTTTGGCGACAGTCTTGGCATCTTAGGAGGGCACTACACCCTTCATCCTGGCAGATCTATGTCGTCGCTTTTAATCTTGGACAGAGGTCCAATGCCAGCGTCCCTCCCCTCACAGGACTCTGATCTGCCTGACACCAGCATGACCCTCCTCCTCCTCAGGCAGCTGCTGCCGCCCTGCCCTCATATCTGTGGCAGCAGGGAGGCAGCCCTCAGCACTCTCCTCCTTCCACTGCTAGGCGCCACCAAGGCCTCTCTGGCCTGGTGCCCATTCAAAGGCAGAATGGCACAGGCTGGAGTCCTGGCTTCTGGCCCCAGCTCCACTCCCAACCCCGTGTGTGATTTGGGCCAAGTTGATTCATCCCTTTGGTTTTCAGTTTCTCATCTGCAAAATGAAGGTGGGCCAGTGAAGTCAATGCATCTCAAACTTCGCTGTGCACAGGAATCTCTCAGGGATCGTGATTCCATAGGTCTGGGGTGGGGCCTGAATTCTGCATTTCTGATGAGCAACCAGGAAATGCTTTTGCTGCTGCTCTACAGTGGTAAGGGTTCAACACTGTTCTATGGAACTTTCTGCAGTGATACAGATGTCCTATATTTGTGATTTTCTGTGTGGTAGCCACTAGCCACAGGTGGCTACTGAGCCCTTGAAATGGAGCTAGTGAGTCTAAGGAGCTGATTGCTGAATTTACTTCACTTAAATGAGTTATTGTGGCAAGTGGCTACCATATTGGATGGCACAGGATAGATAATGTCTAAAATCTGTCACTGGCCAGCTGTGCGGATTCAGACAGGTCATTTAATCTCTCAGACCTCATCTTTAACAGTGGTAATATAAAATAAAATAAAATAAAATAAAATAAAATAAAATAAAATAAAAAACATGGAGCCAAGCATGGTGGCACATGCCTGTAATCACAGTACTTGGGAGGCTGAGACAGGAGGATCACAGGTTTGAGGACAGCCTCAGAAACTTAGCAAGGCCCTCAGCAACTTAGTGAGACCCTGTTTCAAAATGAAAAAATAAAATTGGACTGGGGATGTAGCTCAGAAGTAGAATGTTCCTGGGTTCAATCCCCAGTACCACAAATACAACAAAACACTTGGGATAATTCTTCCTGTCTTAACAGGTTTGTTGGTGGGGGTGGGGTGGGGTGGGTGGCAAGTTATCATTTGTAGACCAGACATAGGTGTGGACAGAGTTCATATCATTGTTATATAGCTGGGTGGTAGGAAGAAAAAGGGCACTGGAGTCACACAAACTGTTCAAATTCAAATGGTTCAAATTCCATTTCCAGCACTTTTCTGTTTTTGGCCTTCTTGGAGCCTCCGTTTTCTCATCTCTAAATTGTGAGCGACAATAACAGTTTCACAGGACTGTTGAGAAAATTAAATGGGTTAAAGGCTATTATAGTGCCTAGTATACAGCAGGTGCTCAATTAACATGGCACAGTGGAGCCATCCTGAGAGTGTGAAGTTCAAACCCTGGATTGAGCCCTTGCTATTTATGCCCCTTGAGCTAGTAATTTAATCTCTTTTCCTCAGTTTTATTGTCTTATGAAGTAAGGTCATAACACCAAAGGAAGTTCAATTATTCACTAATTTTGTCATTCGACAAACACTAATTGAGTTCTCTGCATTGGTGCTTGACATATAGTGCAAATTAAAACCAAACTGTCCCTGGTCTTCTGAATCATGATTTATGGTGTGCTAATTCAAGCATCACATGACATGGAGTATATGGGATGCTGCTAGGATCTGTAACTGGGGGTCCCGGGAAGGCTACTGCGGGGAAGAACATTGCAAGGGAATGACCACATCTTTGCTATCTGGACACTGGAAAGGAGACATAGAGGAGTCTCGACCAGGGATATAAATTAGTGAGTTGTCTACTCTGAGAGCTGATGAGGAACAGAGGAGCAAACATGTGTAGAGGGTGGAGCACAGCGCACCTTGGAGGGGCTCAGTGCAGGCGACTTCCCTCATGGAGCTATGGAACAGCACCTTACACTGGCTGAGCACAGGCAAGTTCAGCCTCTGTACTGGGACCCCTAGTTCTGGTTACAACTCAGAGCTTCATGGTTGGGAACAATTCCTTTTGCAAGTTGAACTGATTCATCACCAAATCTGGATGTGCCAAACTTACTGGTGGGTGGATATTGCATTTAGACTCCAGATGAGAAAAATGCAGATACATTCAACCCAGAGGGAAGATGAGATTTGAGTGGATTCTCTTTTTTTTTTTTTTTTTTTTT
>PVJS01059398.1:0-11529 GCA_004027185.1 Glis glis | reverse complement strand
TTGACTTCTTAAAGATTTGCTGAAGCATACCGAGCAGTGTTCCTGGCGTTCCAGATTCACAGACAAATAAGACATGGACCTACCCCATGGGGAATCAGAATCCTCTGTGGGAGGATCACAGAAAAGACGATTTGGGACGCATAGATGGTACAAATCAATTCATGGCTCCCAAAGCAGGGACCTTTGTCAACTGCCTGTAAGCCTAGTGCTCTGATTACTACTTGACCATCCCCATTTGGTCGTGTTTGTTTTAGATCAGCACTTCTACCTACAGTGGTTTGGGGATTCAACCCCATGTTTCAACTTCATTTTTATGTACACAAAAAGCATCAACAAACAGACCTGGCACATCGCATCTTCAACTGGGCATTGCTAGCAAGGAGATCACAGAATCAGGACAGTTTTGGTTTCCATCTAGGGCTGTTACATAAACACCTGTGCTCAATTCTCTTGCCCACCAGGTTACTCTTATTTTGTAAATCAACATTTAAATAACAACCCAAAGACAGCGGAAGTGTTGGCCTACCAAGAATATAATTTTCTTTATTTCATTGAGTTGTTTACTTGGGTTTTACATTGCCTGAGGGATAATGGTGAGGGTCCACTTTCTGAAGAAGGCACATAATTGAGCAATTTGGAGGCATCCGGGTACTCTTTTATGAGACTATTGTCCATATTTTCTTAACCCATTGCCTATTCCTCATGCCATAATAATGTTTTCAAAATACATAAACAAAACTTTTCTCAATTGTTGTATCAGAAATTAACGGAAGAGGAGAAAATAGCGCTAAAGAAAATGAGTATGCATTTCTCTCTTATGGAGCCATTCTGCTTTAAACACGTGTTTATGATAAAATTAGGTCAAGCCACAGTGCCTACACTAATTTCCTATACTCATTGTGGCAGAAATCAGTTATTTCTTTTCATTTTACCTTAGACCAGACATCAGTAATTTTTTTCCTACAAAGGACCAAAGAGTAAAATTTTTAGATGCTGTCACAGCTACTTAACTGTGACATGGAGTAAAAGCAGCCATAGATGATATGTAAATGAATGAGTAAGTCTGTGTTCTGATAAAACTTTGTTTACAAAAACAGCTGCTAAGCTGGGCTTGGCCCATACATCAGTTTGCTAAGCCCTGCTTTGGGACATGTGAATGAAAAATGTTACCAAAATAATATTCATAGAGCCTAACACGCCAGCTGATATATAAAATGCTTCCTGCATTCATGTCCTGGTTCTGTTGCTAAGGATTGGGCCATTTACAGACTAGATAGGCTGATCCAAGAACCTCTGTCAAGAGCCCACATTTAAACTATCAGAATAGTCCCCGGGAGTCTCCACCAGGCAAACTCAGGCTCCCAGGGAAAAGTCTACTGACAAAGATGATCACTTCCAGTAATCTAGCAAGATCCTGTTTCAAAATAAAAAATAAAAAGGGCTGGGGTGTAGTTCAGAAGTAGAATGCCCCTGGGTTCAATACCTAGTAACATAAAATATATATATATATATGATCACTCCCTCTGGAAGGCCTTCTGATTTCAACCACAAAGGATTTCTCTATTGCATCTTCCAAAGTCTTGCTAAATTGCTGAGGCTGTCCTCGAACCTGCAATCCTCCTTTCTCAGCTTCCCAAGTATTGGGATTACAGGTGTCCGCCACCACACCTGGCTATGATGTCTACCTATTAAAGTCTTGCTAAATTGCTGAGGCTATCTTCGAACCTGCAATTCTCCTGTCTCAGCCTCCCAAGTACTGGGATTACAGGAGTCTGCCACCACACCTGACTCCGATGTCTACTTATTATTACAGCTTGACAGAAGGTCAAACTCTCCATCTGTGCTCTGGATGCCCTCTGTGATCCACTTTAGTAATTAACCCCAGTAACTTCTCACTGTCTCCCTATCCTCAATTTTTGTCTCTCTGTTGAATCCTGACAGCTAATGACTATGCTATAATCTCACTCATCTGAGCTCTGGAAGCACCAGTCACAGAAGGAGAGGATTCTCCAAATAGACAGTCATAAAAAAGTCTGTACAATCATCCTAAAGAGACATTGAATAGAAATGTGACTTTGAGTGTGTTTCATTATATCCACTACGTGTGCTATCATTCCTTTAGGTTCTCCACTAGTTGTGCTATCATTTCTTTTTTTTTAACTTTTTTTGTTCATTTATTGGTGCATTGTAATTATACATTTTGATATGTGTCAGGGTATGAACATCATACATGCACACATTGCACATTTAGCCCTCCCTTTAGGCTCTAGGCCTTGGCTGCTGTATTTGTTTTCCTAGGAAAAGTATTCACACAGCAATTGACACTGTTTAGATCCTCAACATGGTTCTAAACATGGGGACCAAACACGGGGTTCACATGGGGACCAAGCCCAAGATGGTGTCACACTTGGGACCAAACCCACAGATGGTGTCATAGCATTTGGCACTGGCCACACATTTGCAGGATCTCAGTGAATCAATCTTTTCTTTTTTTGGTATTGGAGATTATCCAGGGGCATTCTACCTCTGAGCTACACCCCCAGCCCTTTTTTATTTTGAAACAGGGTCTTGCTAAGTTGCTGAGGGTCACACCAAGTTGTTAAGGCTGGCCTTGAACCTGCGATCCTCCAGTCTCAGCCTCGTAAGGACTGGAATTACAGGTGCGCGCCACCATGCCTGGCTCTCAGTAAATATTTCATGTTTATAATCATCTACCCCAAACAATAGCTTCAGAAACCCTTGGGAGATATCTGGCTTTTCCACTCAGCCACACATTTCCTTTTCTCTTCCATAACTGAGAAAGCTTATTTGTAAATCATTAATTCTAATTTCAATAGAAAATATCAAAATATCCCCCATGGCTTGATAATATCTTTAGATATTTCAATAGTGTGAATCTTTCCCCGGAGGTGATGGGAACCAGACAGTCTCAGAAATAAGCAATGGAGTCCCAGCCTCCACCAGACAAGTTTTACAAAATTATCTGTCTGTTAAAGATTATATAATGGACTCTTTAAAAAGCAGGGGAAAAGAGAAACACTCAATTAACTGGATTTAAAAACAAGGCTACAAAAAGTATGTTGTCTGATAGCTTATCTGATATGAGTTTAATCCAGGCTTCCAAAACTTCACCAAGTCATCATTCCCTTTACCTTGGGTTTGCTAACAACATTTCTATTTTTTTATGAATGAAAAGATGGCTATGCTCATACAGGACTTGGGGGGCATATGGATCACCTGTGAGCTAGGTGAAAGTGGAGTGCAGGCCTCATCTCCACCATACAAGCAAGCCAAGGCCAGGTGAAGCAGGGGGGCTGTACTTGAGAGAAGCCGCAGACAGGCCTGGCAATCACTAGTCCACAGTTTTTTTACTGCCCAAATGACTTTCCTCTGACCTGTACTGAGGGGGCTTTTCTTGTGAAATTAGTGTGAAAAGATAGAATGGGTGTGGGGTTTCTTCTCTGGAGGAGCTGGCCATGGTTGTGGGGCAACAGAGTGTGACAAGAGAGTCAAAGGAGCAAGGCATCTGTAGGTGACATGTGTGTCTTGCTAACTCCTAGGCCTCCCCTACCTCTCCTGTCTGAACCTATCATTATCCCCAACAGAGTTTCAGATTTGAGTCTTAAAAAAAAAATGTGGCCCAGGATTCACCATCCAATGATAAACTCTGTGTGCTCGGGGGTTTTGTGCTACTTTTTCTAGTCAAATTGTCTAAGCTCACATGGGTGTGTGTGTGTGTGTGTGTATGTGTAGGAATGAGTTCTAAAATCCTAGTCTTTATACCCCTAAGCCAAGCTTGCCCAACCTTGGCACTAGGGTACCTGAAGCCTGATAATTCTTGTTGAGGGGGCCTGTCCTGTGCATTTTAGGGTGTTTAGCAGCACCCCTGGCCTCTACCCACTAGATGCCAGTAGTACCCTTCCCCCAAGTTGTGACAACCAAATGTGTGGCCAGATATTGGCAGGCGCCTACTGGGGATGGGGGGGATCATCCCTGGTTGAGTAATACATACCTATGTATATCAGTGCATATGCACATATATACATATATGCACACATATGTGTATCTGTGTGTTTATGCATATGGATATATATGTATATATAACATGGATTATTTGATGAATAAATACTCATGAAGCTTCTAGTTTTTAGAAGCTTGCTAGCCTTCTTCCTCTGTCCTTTAAGTTTCAAGCACACTGGCCAATGCTAATAGCTATGGGCAGATTTACTGTGTTGGTATAACATCACAGCTTTCCATTCTGCCTCAAACAGCTTTATGCTACACACATACAAATTCTAAAGTGACCTTACAGATGACAGAAAACATTCAGAGACAGACTTTTGTGGATTAAGAAAATTCAAGTGCATGCTCCTCATCTGTATGGGAATCAGGACCTGTGTCAAAACATCAACCCAGCAGGTGTGCCTGGGCTCCAGTGGCATCGAGGTGGAGCTTCCCTAGGCACGCATACCAGGTGCACGACTGGCTGCAGAGGAGTGCACTTCCATAAAAACCCCTGACTCACAGTTTGCATAAGGTCAAGTGTTCTGTTTAACAGAGTGTTTATTTTGAAATCAGGTTGGGAGAGACACACCTCTTCTTCTACTCCCTTCAGTAGACCTTCCTGAAAGTTCTTTTTCATTGGTTGTTGTGAAGCCATATAGGCTGGTGAGATATACGTAGCTTTCCTTTGTAATGTCCCAAGTTTACCTTCCCTTTCAACAACAGGTTAGCTGACATGCAGATTATCCTGCCTGGATGGGTCTTTCAAACTGGACACGAATGCCAGCCAGCGACCAAGAAGCTGGAGTTTCCTTCCTGTGTTAATGTGTGGTGAGAGAAGAGTTTGCAGCTTGCGGCTTTGGCAGAGCAGATGTTTCGCTTGCAGCCTTCCCCAGGAGAAAGGCAGATGGAGACCTTACCTTTGGGAATGGTGATCTGACAGCTCAGGTCACAGTCCTGCTGCAGTTGATAAAAAGCCACTTCCTGCAGCCGGGCCCGCTCCAGCTCAGACAGACTTTGGATGGGGACTGACCTCAGCCGCACGCTGCGCCCCGACATGCTGTTCCAGGTGAAATCACCCTGTAGGCCAAGAGAAAAACATCAAGAGTTACACAGTTCACCTACTTTGCACAAACCACATCCTCTCTCAGTCAGTAATGGAGGCAAGCAAACTTCACCTTTGTGTTCTGCAATTGGCTCTAGATTCCCAAAACCACACCCTCTCTTGGTTTACTGTGGATTTTCTCAGTTGGTTGCCAAAATCAAAATCTAAAGTAGCCGCTGGTTCACATGATTTCATCTGATCATCCATATATAAGCCAAAGCAAACGATGCAGAAAGATGCTGAGAGGGTCCTACTTCCTCCTTTTTATAGGAACACATAGGAACTTCCTAGTTTGCTTATCTCAGTAACAGGAAAAACGGTGCTAACGGCTATCATGAGCACTCGATATAGGGCAGTGAACGTGCTTTGAGAGCCTATCACATGCCACTGATTCTGCCAGTTTTTTAGTGAATTCATCTGATATGGAAGTCATTATTTTTGCCCTTATATAATATTCAATAATATACCATCATATAACAATATAATATAGTATAATTATAATATGTAATAATTCATTTCTCTCTGTATCTGTGCTAGATTGGTTCCAAGACACGCCACCCCCAGGTGCCCCAAATTTGCAGATTCTCAAAGTCCTTTATTTGAAATGACAGTATTTGCATGTAACTTCTGTACAACAGCCTATGTACTTTGACTCATCTTTATATTACTTTTAATGCCTAATACCATGTAAACACTGCGTAAATAGTTGTTCTATTGTATTGTTCAGGGAAGAGTGACAAGGAAAAAAGTCTCTACATGTTCAGTTACAAATGCAAAGTAAAGGAAAGGGATTTGAAGGTTTAGATAGAAAGACTAGGCAATATTTGAGCAAGGGCTACAGGAAGCGAGGGCTTTTTGTTTGTTGGTCTTGACATGTACAATTTTACTTCTGGTGGATGCAGATGGATACTAGTTGGTGCCCAGAAGGAGCTCAGGGGAGATGCAGTGGGAGGGGGTGTGGAAAGGCAAAGTGAGTGGGCTGCAGTCACACTTGGTAAACTGAAGAAAATTCTTCCAGGGTCAGTGTGTTTGGGAATTTTTTTTCTTTGGTATAACTAGACTAAATGCAAGTTGAAACAGTTAGGAGTTGAGGCCTTAAGCTTTGGCTTTGTCCCTCACTCCCTCACTCATAGCTTCTAAGCTTAGGACACCACAAGGTCCATTAGCAGTGGATTGCTTTGTTTCCCTCAGATGGAAAGTCCCAGACGTGTTTGTGACTTCTATATGTGAAGCTTTTGTAGCCAAGGGAGCTGATTGCTGTTTGATGTGTCAAAATACAACTGTGTATCTGTGCTTTTGTTTTGTTTTGTTTTTGTTTTTTGGTACTGGAGATTGAGCTCAGGGGCATTCTGTCTCTGAGCTATACCCCCAGCCCTATTTTAATTTTTATTTTGAAAGGGAGTGTCACTAAGTTGCGGAGGGCCTTGCTAAATTGCTGAGGCTGGCTGCAAACCTGCAATCCTCCTGTCTCAACCTCCTGAGTACTGGGATTACAGGCCTCTGCCACCACACCCGACTCGTACCTGTTCTTTAAAAGCATTTAAAAATGTGACCTGAAATGGGCTTAATTATCTATAGCAGGGGTTGGCAATCTTTCTGTGTCAAGGACTAGATAATAAATATTTTGGGCTTTGTGGGCCATAGAGTCTTCTGTGACAACTATTCAACTCTGCCTTTGGAGGATGAAAGCAGCCATAGATAATTTATAAATCAATGAGTATGCCATATTTCAATAAAACTTTACTAATAAAAAAACAAACGACAGGCTGATTTGGCTGGGGGTAATCAAAGATGCAGAGATGAGAAAAGATACTGGGCTAGGTATGATGTTGATTCAATTTTGAACAGACATTTTGATGAGTCCCAAACTACAAGTATATGAGGGTAAAAAATAATCATTATAATACAAGGTCCAGGGAAGAGCTAATCCATGACACCCACGTCTACTCATCAGACCTCATAGGAGTAATAAGACATGAACACAAAGGTTAATGTCACCACAAAGTGACAAACACCCAGAAAGAGCACCAAAGCCCACCAGGACAGTCTAGGATATATTTCTGGCTGTTTCTCAATTCTCAAATGTACCATCCAGGCCAGCATTTTCTTTGGTGACTTTTAATCTCATAAATGGACTTCTCATTTTAAGGTTCTCTGAATCCAGTCTTTTGAGTGGTCATCATAGGATATTTAAAATATACTTTTATTGGTGCATTGTAATTATACATCATATTGAGGTTGATAGAAACATACATGCACACAGCACCCAGTATGTACGCTCTGCACCCCACCCTGTTCCCTCCTGCTCCCTGTTCATAATTTTGAAATTGGCATTGATAACTTCACACCATAGGATATATTTTTAAAGGTTCGAAAATGGATGATTTCAAATTTGGTTCAATTTTTTAAATGGAGGTGAAATTGAAACTGACCCTATGTGTCTGAATAGACCAAAGACCTTGACAATTGTAACAATGTCCTTTTATTCTGGGCTACTATGTGACAGCATTAAAAAAGGGTAGCATGTGTGATAGAATGGATATAACACTGTGGTTCTTTGCGTGCGTGGGGGGGGTATGTTGCCCCCCCCAAGAAGCTACTCAACAATGTCTGGAGACATTTGCTCATCAGAATTGGAGGGAAGGGACATGTGTTTGTCCTAATAGTACCTAGAGAGTAGAGGTCAGATTTTTTTTTTTTTTTTGCGGTACTAGGGATTGAACCTAGGGACATTCTACCTCCAAGCTACACCGCCAGTCCTATTTTTTATTCTTTATTTTGAAACAGGGTCTCACTAAGTTGCGGAGAGCCTCATTAAAGTAGCTGAGGCTGGCCACGAACCCGGATCCTCCTGTCTCAGCCTCCCAAGTACTGGGATTACAAGTGTGTGCCACCATGCCCGGTGAGGCCAGGGGTTATAAAAATCATCTTGCAATGCACAGGAGAGCTACCCACAACAAAGAACTATCTGATCCAAAATGTCAATAGTGAAGAGGTTGAGAAATCTTGGTGTAGCATCCATTAGGTCTGCTGTTAGGCTCAAATTACAAAAAAAAAAAATCCCCTTAAAATGATAGTATCAGGAAATATTAACAATCAAGTATACACTTTGTTTATCATCAAAGGCAAGAACTATATATTCTTATGCATCATTCTGTATATGATGTATGCAAACAGAATCATAGAACTTATTTTGAACTAGCTTTAAGAAGCACAAACATCACAAACCAGTTTAAAGGAAGTAAACAAAAAGTCTCAATACAATAGAATCTTGATTAACTACGGAACCACTCACCAACAGTACTAACCAAAGAGATTGCCTTCCCACTAGATGTCTATGCCTCCACATTTAGAAAAAAAGAAACAAAAGACAAACTGAAATCCAAGCAACCTATTACCTATGATTTATTCAGAAAGGTCATTCTTTTGAGCTAAGCTGCATCTTTACAAACAGACTTGATTTTCTCATAAAATAAAATTGATTGAAATAATTTTGGTTTTTGTCTATACCACGTATTTTTATGTCCTTGGTGTTAGTCTCTAATTGCACCATTTCTTTAGTCTCATCCAACTGCAAACTCCCCAGGACCAAGGGTGCCAGCAAAGGGTGATGCAGGGTTGTTGAAATGTGCTTTGCTGACCTATGGTGGTGGTGGCAGATGATCCCTGTTAAACCGGCAGGTTCTTCAGCTCTAAGGTGGATGTTGGGAACGAGGGTCACAGGGTATAGAGACCAAACACATCCATCATAAACCAGAATCTGCGGATGATAATGATGATTTTTGCACAGTGAAGGTTGAGACCTGCTGGTGCAATGGTGAAGAATGGGGTTCACTTATATGTGAGCTTTTTGGCAAGATTCAGAACATCTGAATGTCAGTAGATGAGCATGAAGTGAGAGTCATTTCTTAGGTGTGTAGGAATTATACAAGGCAATGCAAATGAATTTCTTGTAGAGGGCTTATTAGCTCCTGACAAGCTGTGTGTAAGTGGTAATTTAAGTTATAATTAATATGAATCATTGTCACTCTAAACTTGCATCTCCATCTTAAGTCTGGCAGTTTCAGTGACACCAAAACTCTTATGAAATGCGTGCTGAATTCATGAGTAAGTAGATGGTTTCACTATGTGTAAGACATTTTTCTAAGTTCCAGCTGGAATGTGGTTCCATAAGGGTGAGGAACAGAAGAAAAGAGGAAGATAGGTTAGGGCCTGAAAAATGGCATGCCATTTAGATCAATCGTGCTAGGTACTAAATTCTTTTCAATTGTTTTCTAATGTGGCCAGCTGTCATTCAATAATTGGTGAAGCCAAGATTCACAACCAACATTTCTGGAAAGGGCTACCTTGTTCTTTCTAACTCCAAAATAAGCACATGTCAATGACATGGAACTCTCTTCTTTTTTTTTTTTCTAGTTTCTTTTTTTTAAACTTCTTTATTTAAAATTTCACTTCCTTTTACAAAATAAAATCCAATATTTGAAAACATGATGACACAATATCCTTGTGCATGAAATGATGTCTAAAACATTAATAACTTTTAAAAATAAAAGACATTATTTCAATGATTATATAGTGACAATTCCTAATATTTGCTTCTTAAAGTAAAATAAAAATGAAAATATATATGAACATGTATGCTTTCATATATTCTAGGCAAACAAAATAATGTGCATACACCTATAGTATTAGAAATATTTTATAAAACTTAGAGAGTTACATTTGTTATCATATATAAAAATATCTTTGACATATGACAATTTTATACAACCAGGAGTAACTAGGCTGGGCGTGGTGGCTCACACTTGTAATCCCAGTACTTGGGAGGCTGAGACAGGAGGATTGCAGGTTCGAGGCCTGCCTCAGCAACTTAGGGAGACTCTCAGCCACCTAGAGAGATCCTGTTTCAAAATTAAAAAAAAATAAAAAGCGCTGGGGGTATAACGCAGAGGAAGAATATCCCTGGGTTCAATCCCCAGTACTCTCCCCCGCAAGAAACAGGATAATTAGGACCCTTAGAAAACAAACCTTGTCCACTATATAATGGTTTAAGAAATCTCGCCGAGAGGACCATTTCCCACATATTATTCTTTCACAGCATCTTTCACATCTCTGTTCTTCAGACTGTAGGGCTTAGCATTGATATTATGAGTGTATAGAATATAGTTAAAATCATTCTTTGCTCCAGCGAGGAGAACAGCTCCAAAAAATAAACTCGCCAGTGCTCTATGGGAGCCATCCTTTTTCAGAAGCTTCTGAGGAAAGCCCAGGGTATGCGTGTGGCTGTCACACCCCTGGTTGTACCCTTAAAAGACGTTATTCAGTCATGAACTCAACAGGCTAACATTTGCTAATATTTCCATTTATTTATTTGTTTAATTAATTTAATTTGTTGGTACTGGGGATTGAACCCGGGGGCATTCTATGCCCAAGCTACACCCCCAGCCCTATTTTATTTATTTATTTATATATTTATTTATTTATTTTTGTGGTACTGGGGATTGAACCCAGACACATTCTACCTTTGAGCTACACCCCAGCCCTGTTTATTTATTTATTTATTTATTTATTTATTTATTTAATTTTATGGTACTGGGGATTGAGCCTAGGGGCATTCTACCTCCAAGCTACACTCCAGCCTATTTAATTTAATTAATTAATTTATTTGTTTTTTATGGTACTGGGGATTGAACCCAGAGGCATTCTACCTCCAAGCTACACCCCCAGCCAAATTTTATTTCTTATTTTGAAACAGGGTCTTCCTAGGTTGATGAGAGTCTCACTACTTGCTGAGGCTGTCCTCAAACCTGTGATCCTCCTGTCTCAGCCTCCCAAGTACTAGGATGACAGGCGTGCACCACCACGCCCGGATTATTTTTTTTTATTCTGAAACGGGGTCTCACTAAGTTGCAGAGGACCTCACTAAGTTGCTGAGGCTGACCTTGAACCTGTGATTCTCCTGTCACAGCCTCCCAAGTACTGGGATCTGTGCCACCACACAAGGCTAATTCTTCCTTTCTTAATTCTCCAGCCACTCCTCCACAGATCTTACTACAAGGAGACTTAACACTTCTACTACATTGCACACAATATTTATGCCTTATTTATTGATTCTAGCCTGTTTTTCTATAAGCAGGAATTTTATTTTAAGCAGGTATTTTAGAAAATTCTGGACACTTCATAGGGGCGGTAGTCCATGTTTGCCTTTGGCCCTGGCATATTAGCTCTTTATTGCTACCTGAGTGTCCAAATATGCCAGAGTGGCATGATGAAAAACCCCACTCCATTCGTTGAAGGGATACCTAACGAGCACCTTCTACAGCCCAGGCACTCTTCTGGAGCCTTGAGAATCATTAGCGAATGAAACAAAGAATCCTGTCCTCGTGGAGCTTCCAGACCAGAGAAGGAAAACAGATAGGAAG
>PVJS01059397.1:0-11529 GCA_004027185.1 Glis glis | reverse complement strand
GAGAGAGAGAGAGAGAGAGAGAGAGAGCTAGAGTGAACAAAAACCCCTCCAATTTTACACGTTTAAATGCCTTAGGCACCGCGTTGGCGCACAGCAGAGGCCGCGGCGAGTGCCCGCGTGCAGGGGACATCAGCTCCAAGTCTCGCAGTTCTCCCTTCACTCCAACTTTCGCATTTCCCCTTTTAGGTTCCCTCTGCTCCGACCTTCCCCCTTTCCATGGCACTCGGCCTGGTAGAGAAGGCTTCTCTGCTGTCTCTGGTCCTGAGCTTCCCTGTGCTGCCTCAGAGATGCCACCACATGCGTCCCCTTTCCACCTCCCTGCCACACAGACCATCACACAGATCATCTCCTCCTAGCTATCTTGAATGGCATGGCCTCTGTTACCGGGATGGCCCTACCTTCCCACCTCTGATGCCTCTGGCTTGTCACAGCACCCCGGGGCAGTACTCCCAGGCTCCCTCTTCGTTCTGCACCCCCCAGTCCCGACTCCCCTCAGTGAAAATACTCTGCCTTGCCTCCCATTTCTTTAAGTGCCGTCCGCTCCTCCGGGCCTTCTCAGCTGCCCTTCGGGGGCCCTTTGTAGACTTGGTTCTCATGGCGGGAAGCTATGCTGAGCTCCCAGGGCCCCTTGGGGCTGTGTAACAAGCTCAACTGAGTCTCCCCAGAATTCATATGTTGAAGTCCTAACTTCCAAGACTTCAGAATGGGACCATATTTGGAGATATGGTCTTTAAAGATGTAAGTAAGAGTCAGGTATGGCTCCACACACCTGTAATCCCAGTACTTGGGAGGCTGAGACAGGAGGATTGCAGGTTCAAGGTCAACCTCAGCAACCCAGCAAGACCCTCAGCAACTTAGAGAGAACGTGTTTAAAAAGTAAAAAGGTTGAGAGTGTATCTTGGAGATAGAATGCTCCTGGGTTCAATCCCCCGTACCAACACACACACATACACATAAGATAAAATGAGGTAATATGGGTGGACCCCCAATCCAATGTGATTAGTGTCCTTATAAGAAGAGATTACAACACAGACACGCAAAGAAGGAAGACCAAGAGAAGACACAAGAAGATAACCATCTCCAAGCCAAGGAGAAAGGACTTATAAGGAACCAGCACTGCCAAGACCTTGGTCTTGTACTTCTAGCCTCCAGAACTGTGAGGAAATACATTTTTGTCCTTTAAGCCATCCATCTGTGGTCCTTGTTATTGCAGCCCAAACAAACTCACACACAAACTAATGGTTTAACTTCTCTGGGTTACCCTCAAGAGGTGTTGATATTAACTTATAGGGGTTTTGAGGATTAAGCAAGATAGTTTGTGAAAGTACCAGGCATGTAGAGAAGTTAAATAAATACTTGTTTTCAGTGATGAGGATCAAACCAGGGCCTTCATGCACGCTAGGCAAAAACTCTAACATTGAGTTACACTCCAGTCCAAGAAATATCTCTTGTCTTTCTCAACTAGTGCCTATTTTCAAGTCTGGCAAAAGAGTTTGTGTATGATTATTGAAACTGTGCTTAGACTGTCAGATCAGCTGTTCCACATATAGTAGAGCATCATTCTTTACAGTGCCTGGAAATGAAGCTATTCTGGTTAACTTAATAGACTGGCTGATAAGAATGACCATATATACCATCATGTGATAGCACGTATTAGCAGGCATCAAAGTCAAGCCCATTCATAGGAATATGAAATGCTAAGGAAGGGTGGATCTCCATTTCCCTAGTTGAATCTCTTTATCATATACATGAGGAAATCAAGGTGCAGGGAGGCGAAGTGATTTGCCCAAAATCATGTCATTGTTATGGCATAGCAGGCACATACAGGGTGACCCAAACTCCTGAGTCCCCTCTCCTCTCACTGTCCACCCTGATGATGGGACTTGGGTGGAATTTTTCTGTATCATTCTATTTCTGGGAAATGTCCACAGCAGATAATTTTTTTTTTTTGCGGTACTGGGGATGGAACCCAGGGGTATTCTACCTCCAAGCTACACCCCTAGCCCTATTTTTTATTCTTTATTTTCAAACAGGGTCTCACTGAGTTGCGGAGGGCCTCACTAAGTAGCTGAGGCTGGCCGCGAACCCAGATCCTCCGGTCTCAGCCTCCCAAGTACTGGGATGGGATTACAAGCGTGCGCCACCATACCCGGCCACAGCAGATAAATCTAAAGAGACAAAGTGGAGTGCTGTTTTCCAGGGGCTGCACTTTAAAATGAGATATAGCAGATGTGGCAGGACCTAGAACAAACTGCTGATTTATCTCATTTCAGTGCTTCTATGCCTTTATTTCTATAATTATATTATTGCAAGAATGTGATGTAAATAGAATCATATAATATGTAATCTTTGGGGACTGGCTTTTTCCACTTAGCATAATTCCCTAGAGATCCATCCAAGTTGCCACATGTATTAATAGTTCATTTTTTAAAAAATTGCTGAGTAGTATTCCATGGTATAGATTTACCAGTTTATTTAAACATTTACCCACTGAAGAGTAGCTGAACTGCTTTGTTACAATGAATAAAGTTGCTATTAATATTCATGTACAGGCTTCTGTGGACATAAGGTTTCGATCTTCTTGGCTAGATGCCTAAGAATACAATTATTGAGTCATATCACTATTGCATATTTAGTTTTATAAAAAACTGCCAAACTGCCTTGCAGAGTGACTGCACCAGCAATTTCTGCGTGCTCCAGTTTGTCTGCATCCACAGCAGCACTTGGTGTTGTCACTATTTTTATTTTAGTCATCCTGATATGTGTGTAGGGATAGCCCATGATAGCCTTAGTCTGCATTTCCCTAACAGCTATGATGCTGAACATCTTTCTTTTCATGTGCATTATTTGTCATCTGTATATCCTGTTCAGTGGAGTGTCTTTTGCCCATTTTTTAAATGACCTTTTATTGTTGAGTTTTGAGAATTATTTATATATTGTAGCACTGGTTCTCTGTCAGATTTGTGGTTTGAAGATCTTTTCTCTAAGTCTATAGTGCTTATCCTCTTAACAGGATCTTTCTAAGAGCACAGGTTTTAAGTTTTGATGAGGCCAAATTCACCAATTTTTTTTCTTTTATGGATCATGCTTTTAGTGTCAACTCTAAGAACTTCTTACCTACTTTTAGGACCTGAAGATTTTCTATTTTTTCTTAAAATCTAAACAGCTTACACCCGTGACTCATTTGGATTAATTTTTGTGTAAGGTGTGAGATTTGGGTTGACGCTCATACTTTCACTGACGCATGTCCCGTTGCTCCGGCATCATTTGTTGAAGATGCTATCATTCCTCCAGTGAATTGCTTTTGTGTTAAAGAATCAGTTGAACACATTTATGTGTATCTATTTCTGGATTTTCTATTTTGCTTTATTGATCTATGTGTCTATCCTTCTGCCATGAGTCTTGATTATTGGCCATTTCTTAAAGTTTCTGTACTTATTCTCAGCGAGGGCTGAGAACCATTGGTGTAGTTGGAAGGCTCCAAGAGATCAACTAGTCCAGTCACCTCTTATCATCCAGAGAGGTACAGTGGGAACATGCTGCACCTGAGTCAAAAGACCTGGCCTTGCAGACTTGGTTCATCAGGATGTGTCTGTGTGGTCTGGCCACGTCCTTCTCAGCCCGAGCCTCAGTTTTTTCATCTAAGGAATTGGGATGCCAATCAATAGTTGCTTAGCCTGACGTCCCAGTATTCTTGTGAGGGTAAAAGGAAATACAGGGTCGATAAGGTTTAGATGAAAACAAATTTGAATGTAAAGGGTTATATTTCAGGGATAAGGATCCAAGGAGATTAAGGTCCTCCTTATCCAAGTTACCTTCCATTTGAGTTGGTGGCACCTGCTAGAAAGTTTCACATATTATTAGACATGTACTTAGAGATCCCACACTCTGTCAGGCACTGTGAAAATTCCCTGGGATACACACACACATGTCTCCAGGTAGTGTGGACATATTTCATTTTTCAAAAGCTAAGTGGATCCTAATTAAATTTGTGTTGAGGGCTCCTTTCAAATTCCAGGATCTCCTGGGTCAATGGGTCCAGGAGCAGTAAGTCATTGTCTTGACATCTCCGTGAGTCACCAGCTACACTCTCAGACTTCATGGGGCTGTACACGAAGATAGTGGCAGGAAGAAAGACTATGTTTTCCTGGATAGAGCTAAAAATATTCTGATATTTGCGTGCTTGCAACCCCTTCCCAGATATCCCCACCCACGTTTCAGGGGTTCTTCGCCATCCATCTATTAAAATAAAAACATCCTGCAGAGCCAGCCTGGAGTTCTGTATAGCGAATAAAAAAAAATGTGTTCTGCCTACCTCAGGCGGGTCAGGGCCTTTTGAAAGAGGGCACTCCCAAGGGACTACCTCCTCTGTGTGTTCTCAGGTCTCATTTCACAAGCCCATTTCAGTCTGGGACTGCCTGCAGTGTAGATGCACAGGGACTGGCTTTAACAGAAAAAAGACTGGATGTGCAATATTCCTCTAGACAGCCACACTATTGTCATTAAATCGCTTTAAACATTTAGTACATGCTATTTGGTGCATTTAGGATGCAAAACATGAGAATAAAGCAAAATACACAACAGCAAAACATGCTCCAGCACAGCAAAATCACAACCAGGTGTCTAGACTCACAGCTGGAGATGCTCTCGGGTAATTACAAGCACCGTCCCAGCCATGGGTGAGGTTCTGCTGCCCTCGTGTGGCTGAAGTCCTTCCCTGACAAAGCTGCTGGTGATTTTTAGAAAGGTGGAGTGGATGAATGGATGAATGGATGGATAGAGAGGTGGGTGGGTCCATTCATTTATACATCCATTTAATAAGTATCGAGTTTCAACTATTTTCCTGGGCACTGGACCCAGTGCTGTTAGGAAGTGACACGTGAGATCTGAGATGTGGAAAAAGGCATTGGTGTTAAGCAGGCAAGGACTGTAATCAGAGCTGCCTTGCGCCCTGGTCGCAGGAGACAATGGGGGCAGTCGATGTGTAACGCATGCTGATGGAGGAGGGGCTTCTCAAATATGCTTTTTCCTCCAGGGAGGCAGACACATTTCTGGATAACCATAGTCTATTTATTCAAATTTATTGGGTTAATAGGGGAAAAACAAGAGGTGGTAAGTGTGGGTTTTAGTTAGGTACTAGAAGGCATATAGGGAAAATCTAAAGTGGGGACGGGGAGGGAGAGTAGGCAGAACCCTTTACTTCACTGAAAAGCAAAGTGGAAGTGTTCAAACATACTATTTGACACGACTGGTCCTAAAAACCGATGCCCTAGTATTAGTAATTTACTATACTATTGATGGATATGGAAACTAGTATATTCCCTTTCATAGAAATTCCGTAATCATGAATTTATTTATTTATTTATTTATTTATTTATTGCGGTGCCAGGGATTGAACCCAGGGGTATTCTACCTCTGAGCTACACCCCTGGCCCTATTTTTTATCCTTTATTGAAGCCGGGTCTCACAAAGTTGCGGAGGGCCTCACTAAGTAGCTGAGGCTGGCCGCGAACCCAGATCCTCCGGTCTCAGCCTCCCAAGTACTGGGATTACAAGCGTGCCACCACGCCCGGCTGTAACCATGAGTTTATTGTCCAGAATTACTTTCAGGGTATATAGAGAAAAGATTAGTTGAGACCACGTCATTAATTTCACCTAGGATTAAATAATGGAACCACAGACACTTAGAGAAAGAGTTTCTTCTGGAGACTAAGAATTGTGCAAGAAGTTGTCTCTACAGCTAGGTTACTATTATTACTTCCTTTTAGGATTCTGCAAAAGTGTACATAAAAACTCCCAAGCTTTTAATTCCAGTGGAACTCACACATGCATTTAATGAGCACTTTGATGAATGTAAGACTTTAGCTAGGCGGAGGAGGGTCCAATGCAGGGAACTTAAACCTCGCTCCTTTCCTCAAAGGCCTTGGTCTAGGGAAGTCTGGCTTGTAAAAATATAAAATACAGCAATTCAGTTAAATAGTGCTATGACTCAGCATTATGGAAATATGGGATAGGGAGGACATGATATATTCTAATTAGAGGGATGATAGAGGGGACACACCCAGCATCAGACCTTTGAAACACCAGAGGAGTTTGAAATCTGTGTGTGTGTGTGTGTGTGTGTGTGTGTGTGTGTGTGTGAGCTTTCTTCCATTAAGTTGGAGGAGTATGTGACGTTATTTACTGAGTGCTCACTGAGCACCAGAAAGGTATGGTGTGAAATGTAGCAGCTTCAGAACAACTTTTAGGGGGAGATAAAATGCATCATTGAGAAAAAAGTCAGACAACAGTAAGTGATACTGTGTGATCAGTTACTAGAGCAGTTGCAGAATCCGGAGGTGAGGCAGAAGTGCAGGTAAAGTACTTTTTTTGGGGGGTAGTAAACTGCCCGCCTCGAAAATATTTCAGTGAAGTCAGTAAGGGAAAGTAGGAGGCATGAGATCTATGTTTCCATTACTGGCGCTCCTTCTCCAAGCATCAAGATTTTGTAAAGTTGCTGATTGTTTTTATTTTTAATTATGCAAGAAATGCATAAATAATCTTGCTTGAAAAAAATCAAGGGATAAGAAAAATATTCAGAGTAAAAAGTAAAATTCTCCTTTCAAAATCCCCTGTTGTCTTCCAATCTCATTTCTCTTCCTAGAACAAACCCTGTTATCAGCTTGCTGTATCTCCTTCCTGAATAAATGCTGGTGAATTCATTTAAATATATAACTGTGCTGCAATTTTATATAAATGACAATGTGTTTTCTTGCTCTGTTTTTTTCACTCAACACTGTATTTTAGAGATTTTTGTATGTTAGTACATAAAGTTAAAACTTATTCTTATTAAATAGAATTGCACCATAAAGATATACCTTGGTCAGTTCACATTTCCTTTTGATGGTTCATAAGATCAACACTGCTAGGGTCTTACCTGACTCACACAGCCAAACAAACCAAATATAACCCTAACTCTAAGCCTAATAAAACAGACATCTTACTTGATCTGCTCATGTCAACCCCTCACTCAATTCCTAGACCTGAGTCTGTTTACAAATCCATAATCCCCTAAAAGAAAGCTGGGAACCCTTAAGGAAGAGAATTCAGGAATAACATCACAAGTATGTACTGTGACAATTACTTCTTGCCTTCCACCAGAGGGACTAGTGTCATCTATAAATTTGCACTGAAACAAAAAAGTCCCAATCCTCTGAGATTATTGACTGCTGGCTGGTAATACTAACTCCTGGAGGTCCAGAGTGCCACAGCAGATCACAGGTTAGAGTGGGGCTCACTGGAGGAAGGTGATCACACGAATTCTAACCTGAGTACACTCCATTCCCTTCCCTCAACCCAAAGAGTAAAACAAACGTTGTGTCAATCCCTTGGAGACTAGCTATAATAAATGTCACCATTATAGATCTGAAGGTACATTTAACCTGCCAGTATGGTTGGCTGATGAAAGAGGGTGGATATTGGAGAATGACTGACGATTATAAATTCAATCAAGTAGAGCAGCAAGTGCAAGTGCTTTTCCAGGTGTGGTCTCTTTCGAGAATTGACAGCGGTCCTTGTTTGTGGCTATTGCTTGGGAAAAGCATATCCCCCTCATCTAATAACGAGCATCTCCCATCCTACAGTTAGTTATGTGGGCCAAGCGTCTGGGTGTGGCTGGGCCCCTGCAATCAAGATGTCAGTTAGGTCAGGGTCATCTCCAGGCTTATCTGGGAAGGATCTCTTCCAAAATTACTCACATGACTTTGGTCAGGCCACAGGTCCTCACTGGTTGTCAGCTGAAGACATCAGTTCCTCAACACGTGGGTCCCTCCATAGGGCGGCTTACAACATGGCACTGGCTTCCCTCATTATGAGTTAGAGTGTCAGGGTGTACCCAAGGGGAAGCCAGAGTCTTTTGTGTCATCTCCGAAGAGACACCCCATTACTTCTGCCATATCCTCTTCATTACAATCAAGTTTCCAGGTCAGCCTACACTCAGGCTAATATTTACTGAGCACTTGCTGCATGCCAGTGTATATCCATACATTGGCTTCCTTCTGTTCTAAGCCCAGGCCTGCCTGAGGTCAGAGGCCTTGGCTCAGCATTTTTGAGCTCTCCAGGCAAGCATTCTGCCTGTCCTGTCTATGAGAGTAATGGCGTCAGCCAGAGCTGTCCAACTCCCTTGGCCCCATGATGGGTACACTGCACAAAACTTGCAGTTTCCCTTGAATTCTACCCTGGAAAGAGAGAGATGAGCATTGTCTGCAACCCCCAATACCTGTCATGAGGTTCTGTCTGCACATTGCAACCCCTGTCCTCTGCTCTCAGAAATCTTACTCTGCATTGGGAAAATGGACCTTACAGCAATCTGAATCCAGTCCCAATCTATGGGTTATGCTTTCCTACGCTCCAGCTTTCTTAGTTATTCAACCCTGGCATTTTCACTAAAAATACAAACAAAAACAACCAAAACCTTTCACCCAAGCAGCAGCTTTTACAAAAGTTCTTTGTCCTTCAACTCTTCCACGAATTAAAAAAAAAAAATCCAGCCCCTCATTTAACTTCTATGTTTGAGATTCTAATTATCCTTCCCTGAGGCAAGTGCATTAAGAAGATTATTACCAATGTCTCAATGCAAGAAAAAAAAAAGTAATGGAACAAGGAAACTAAGGGCAGGTGAGACCTTAGTTATTATCTTAAAATAAGATCCACTACATGAGCATTTTCCCAAATTAGGTATATTTTATGGGCAACATTTCAATAGTTGCTCAGTATTCCAACCAACAAATATAATTTGCCCATTTTAGTCTGTTCAGGCTGCTATAGCAAAAATACCACAGGCTGGGGGTTTAAACAGCAGACATTTATTTCTCACCATTGGAGGTTGGGAAGTCTGGAGTCAAGGCTCTAGACTTGGTGTCTGGTGGGAGCCTGCTTCTCGGTTCTCCGATGGCCATGATCACTGTGTCCTCACATGGAGCAGGGTTGAGAGCGGTCTCTGGGTTCTCTGTTACAAGGGCACTGTTCTAGTCAGCATCCTTACAGCTATAATCTAAAGACCTGGCCATGTAACTTAGAGGAAAGATTTATTTTCTTATGGTTTTGGGTTCAGTCCATGAGAGGCCGGGGACCACGGATCTCAGGGCATGGCGGTGGGTGGTGGAGAGAGGGACAACACATGGGCTGTGTTCCTCACATCATGGAGGCCCAACACAAGAGAGAGCAGGGGGAGGAGGAACCATATACAATCCCCAAGGCTGCACCCCCAGGGATTCACCCCCTCCGGCCACACCCTACTGGCCCAGGCCACAGCCCAGATAAATACAATGGATTTATCCACTGCTGGGATTACAACCCTCAAGACTCAATTACATCAGCTCCAAACATTAACAAATGAGCTCTTTAGGGGACATTTTATATCTAACTATAACATTCTGCCCCTGGCCCTTAAAGAGCTCATGCCCAGCTCGGAATGCAAAATGCATTTAGTCCTCTCCAAGAGTTCCCACAGTCTTAAGAGTTCCAGCATCACTGAAAGGTCCCAAAGTTCAAAGTTTTCTCTGAGACTCAAGGTGAACTCTTGTGAGCCCCTATAAAAGACAACGAAGATCAAAATAAAAGGCAAGTTACATGCATCCAATATACAACGGCAAAGAGTAAACATTTGCATTCCCAAAGGGAGGAATAGGGCCATAGAAAGAAGGGATGGGACCAAAACAGTAATGAAATCTGGCAGGGCAAGCATTTGATCCTGCAGCTCCACTTCGGGCATCCAGGGTACATGGCGGTGAGAAGCGATCTCCAAGGGGCCTTGGCGGTCCCGCCCCTGTGGCCTGGCTGATTGCATTGGACAGTTTACTGCCTCTTTCAGCCTGGCTCCATGGCTCACAGCCAGCAGCCTTTCCTCGCAGAACGTTCCATGTTTCTGGTGTTTCTAAATCTTGGGGGTTTTTCTTGCAACTTTGGCTGCACCCTCACAGCTTCACAAAGTGCCCTAGTTAGGCCTGCTTGCCGGGATTCCGACTCTGCCACATGTTGCCTGGCTTCCCAGGCCTGCCTTGGTAATCTGGGGGGGGGGGGAAGCCTCCATAGCCCCATTTTCCTGGCAAAGCCAGCATTACAGGGGCTCCAAGATGGGGCACCAACAGAAAAATAGTCACGCCCTCCTTAATCATTGCCCCTGGGGCCTTTTTAATCACAGCCCCTGGGCCTGCTTCATCCAGGTGGCCATGGCCCCAAGCCCATCTGGGCTTCCCCTGGCCCCCAACTCCATGTGCCACCTCCACCGTGGCCACTGCTTCCTCCTTCCTTTCAGCCATCTTACTTCCCTCCATGACATCATCTCTCTGAGCCCCAGCTTTACATATGCCTTTCCGGCCAAAATGCAAATCTATAAAGTCTCTCTGCTTTACTTTCCGCTCCTGAAATTGGTGTATAGTTCGCTGAACGCAGACATCAATATCCATAATGCAGTTTGGATATTTTGCTGTTTTGATATTTCCTCCACCAGTTTATTCAGCCTATCGTCTTTAAATTTGGTCTCATACAAAGTTTCAGGACATGGGAAAAATGTGGATAAGTTCTTTGCCAAAGTGTTAACACAAGTAGCCTCTACTCTATTTCCCTATGGAGTCTCTTTGTGCTCCAAAATCTCCTGAGCACAGCCTCTACCATCTGCCTTTCTAGTCACATTCTGGCCCTTCCAATTTGCTCTCACAAACCAGTTCCCAAGAGTCACAATCCACATGGTCAGACTTAGATATAGCAGCAACCCCACTTTCCTGGTACTATTTTTTGTTCCGGGCAGTATTCTTTCAGCTATAATCTAAAGACCTGACCATGTATCTTAGAGGAAAGATTTATTTTCTTATGGTTTCGGGTTCGGTCTATGAGAGGCTGGGGATCATGGGTTTCAGGGCATGGCAGTGGGTGGCAGAGAGAGGGGGAGCACATGGGCTGTGGTCCTCACATCATGGAGGCCGGAAGCAAGAGAGAAGGCGGGGGAGGAGGAAACATATATAATCCCCAAGGCTGTACCCCAAGGGATCCACCCCCTCCAGCCACACCCTATGGCCCAGGCCCCAACCCAGATAAATCCATTACAACGGGCAATGGATTTATCCACTGCTTGGATTACAACCCTCAAGACTCAATTACATCAACTCCAAACATTAACAAATGAGCTCTTTAGGGGACATTTTGTATCTATAACAGGCACTAAACCCATTCTTGAGGGCTCCACCCCCATATCCCCATAACCTAGTCACCTCTCAAAAGCTCATCACACTGGGGTTAGGATTTCAGCATATGGATGGGGAGGGGACACACAAACACTGGGTGCATAACTTTACTGTTCTCTCTCTCCTTGGTACTGGGGATTGAACCCAGGGGAATTCTACTCCAGTGCTATGCCCCTAAACCTTTTTAAATTTTGAAACAGGGTCTCACTAAATTGCTGAGGCTAGCCTTCAATCTGTGATCCTACTGTCTCAATCTCTCAAGTACTGGGATTACAGGAGTAATCCCTCGTGCCCTCCCCCGCGCCCCGCC
>PVJS01059396.1:0-11530 GCA_004027185.1 Glis glis | reverse complement strand
ACCATCTGGACCTGGGCTTTTCTTTGAGGGAAGACTTTTTATTGTTGTTTCTATCTCTGTGCTTGCTATTGGTTGATTCAGTTTTTCTGTATCCTCTTGGTTCAATTTGGGTAGGTTGTATGTGTCTAGAAATCTTTCGACCTCTTCCATGTTTTCCATTTTATTGGAATATAAGTTTTCAAAGTAGCTTCTTATGATCCTCTGGATTTCTCCACTATCTGTGGTGATATCCCCTTTTTCCTTTTTGATTTTGGTAATTTGCGTTGATTTTCACCTCCTTTTGGTTAGGTTAGCTAGTGGTTTGTCAATCTTGTTAATCTCGAAGAAGCAACTTCTTGTTTTGCTGATTCTTTGTATTGTTTTTTTATTTTCTATTTCATTAATTTCTGCTCTGATTTTAGTTATCTCCTGCCTTCTACTGGCTTTGGGATGTGACTGTTCCTGTTTTTCAAGATCCTTGAGGTGTGTCATTAGGTTATTTATTTGGATGTTTTCTGTTTCTCTTATGTGGGCACTCAGTGCTATAAATTTTCCTCTTAACACTGCTTTCAAGGTGTCCCACAGATTTTGATATGTCGTGTCTCTATTTTCATTTAGTTCCAGGAATTTTTTTATTTCACCCCTTATTTCTTTCCTGATTCAGTCCTCATTCAGGAGTGTATCGTTCAGTCTCCATGTACTTATGTGATTACTTTTTGTCTTCCTGTTGTTAATTTCCAGTTTCAATCCATTGTGATCTATGAAGATGCAGGAAATTATATCACATCTTTTGAATTTGCTGGTGCTTGCTTTGTGACCCAGTATGTGGTCTATTTTGGAGAATGTTCCATGGGCAGCTGAGAAAAATGTATATTCAGGTGTTGTTGGTTGAAATAATCTGTATGTGTCTATTAGATCCATGTGGTCTATAGTTTTCTTTAGGTCTGAGCAATCTTTATTCATCTTTTGTCCGGAGGATCGATCTAGTGGCGTGAGTGGTGTGTTGAAGTCTCCCAATATTATTGTGTTTGGGTCTATTTGAGACCTGATATTCCGAAGACTTTGTTTTATGAATGTGTGTGCACCCACATTTGGGGTGTAAATGTTTACTATTTTTATATCTTCTTGTTGGATTGTTCCTTTTATTAATAAGAAGTGACCCTCTTTGTCTCTTCTGATGTGTTTTAGCTTAAAGTCTATTTTGTTTGATATAAGCGTTGCCACCCCTGCTTGTTTTCGATCTCCGTTTGAATGGTATATCTTTTTCCATCCTTTTACCTTTAGCATATGAGTATCTTTGGCTAGAAGGTGAGTTTCTTGTAGACAGCATATAGTTGGGTTATGCTTTTTGATCCACATTTTCAGTCTGTGCCTTTTAATTGGGGAGTTGAGTCCTTTGACATTCAATGTTATTATAGAGATATGATTTTTTTTCCTATCATTTTTGAGTTTTATTTTCTATTTGCTGTGGTGACAAATCTCCTTGTTTAGTTTCCTACCTGGTGGAGTTCACCTCTCCTGTGGTTCTGAAGATTGCTTGTTTTTCCTTCTTTGTGGTTTATTTCTTTCAGGATTTTCTCTAGTGTTGGCTTGGTCCTCATGAATTCTTTAAATGTTTGTTTATCACGGAACATTTTTATTTCTCCATCAATTTCAAATGATAGCTTTGCTGGATATTTCAGTCTTGGTTGGAAGTTGTTTTCTTCCAGGGTCTGGAGTATCGTACCAATCCCTCCCGGCATTTCTGACTTGAGTTGAGAACTCTGGGGTGATTTTTATTGTTTTGCCCCTGTATGTCACACGTTCTTTTGTTCTTACTGCTTTTAGGATTCTTTCTTTGGCCTCTATGTTAGTCATTTTAATTATTACGTGGCGAGGGGAGGTCCTTCTTTGGTCCTGTCTTAACAGTGCTCTATATTTCTCCTGTATGTTTATGTCCAAATCTTTCTCTATGTTTGGAAAATTCTCTGAAATTATTTCTTTGAAGAGGTTTCTTATACCCTTGGTCTGTGCTTCTAAACCTTCTTCAATGCCTTTTACCCTTAGATTAGGATGCCTTGCATTGTCTTGTATTTCTTGAATGGCCAGGGTGTGTTGTTTTAATATCTTCTGTATATCATTGACTGTGTTCTCAGTTTTGAATAAGCTGTCTTCCAGGAGTGATACCCTATTTTCCATGTGGTCAAGCCTACTAGCATTGGTTTCTATTGCAGTCTTTAATTCGTTTATTGATTCATTTCGTTCAGAGTTTCTTTCTGATTCTTCCTTAGTGTCTCAACTTCCTCCTTGATCTCCTCTATGCTTACTTTGAGGCTTTTCATCATTCTGAAGATCAAAATTCGGAATTCTCCGTCTTGCATTTCCTGCAGGTCAGAGTCAGTGATCTCACTTGCTGATGCATTGTGGGTGTTTCTTGTTTCCTCACTGTTCTTCATTCTTGCATTTTTGGTGTTTTCCATTTTGTGTTTCTGTTGCCTCTGCATCATTTTCCTTTCTGTGTATGAGTCCTCTTGATGGCTCCTGTAGTCCCAATTGGGTCAGTATGCTGCAGGCTGTGGATCCCTCTTGTCCGGTTGGCTGGGGCGTGGTATTGTGTGTGGAGGGGTACGCAGGGTCCGGAGCTCAGGTGTTGTCATGTGAGGAGCACTTTGAGGCGCGGTGTTGGGTGTGGGTACTGAGGCACGGGTGATGGTGCCTGAAGGTGCCCTGTTTCCGAAGCACAGGTGCTGGGGGTTGCCCGGGTCCGTAGAGATGCACACGTGTTTCGGGTTTCGGGCAATGTCGCTGGAGGGTGTCCAGGTTCTGATGCACTGCGCTGAGGATTTCAAACGGGCCCGTGGGAGGTGCAGGCTCCAGGTATAGAGTAGGGGTGCCTAAGGGTGCACAGGCTCTGTGGCGCGGCACAGAGGATCGCGCGTAGGTCTCAGGGGGGAGCGTGTGCTGCTAGATCTCGGGTGTCAGTGCGAGGGCATGTCCTGACTCAGAGACAACCCGGAGAGTCGCACGGGTCTTGGATGGTGGCGCTGGAGGGTATCTGGGCTCTGGCACAGAGGTCTCTGAGGTGACGCTGAAGCCCAGGGTGGACGCAGAGGCTGCCGGGATGACACGCGGGGATGCCAGGGTCTGGTACCTGGCACAGATGCCTCCAAGGTGATGCCGAGGCCTAGAGCGGACGCAGAGGCCGCCGAGGTGAAGCCGAGGCTTGGGATGGGAGCAAAGGCCCCGGAGGTGAAGCCAAGGCCTGAGGCAGGTGCAGGGGCTGCGGGGGTGAAACCGAGGCCAGGGCAGGCGCAGAGTCCGCCGAGGTGACACGGATGCAACCGCACCAACAGTGTACTAGAGTTCCTACTTCTCCACATCCTCCCCTGCATTTGTTGTTATTTGTGTTTTTAATGATTGCCATTCTAATTGGGGTTAGGTGAAATCTCAGGGTGGTTTTGATTTGCATCTCTGTGACTCCTAATGATGTTGAACATTTTTTTCATACATTTATGGCCATTTGTGTTTCTTCTTCTGTGAAGTGTCTATTTAGGTCACTTGCTCATTTTTTGATTGGGTTGTTTTTTTACTGGTTATTTTTTAAAGTTCTCTGTATATTCTACATATTAGTCCTCTATCAGAGGAGAAGCTGGCAAAAATCTTCTCCCATTCTGTTGGCTCTCTGTTGAGGATCTTGATTGTTTCCTTTGCTGCACAAAAGCTCTTCAGTTTAATGCAATCCCACATATTGATCCTCATTTTGATTTCCTATGCCTTTGGGGTCTTGTTGAGGAAGTCTTTACCTGTGCCTATGTGTTGAAGTGTTGGACATATGCCCTCTTCAACTAGCTGCAAGGTCTCTGGTCTGATTTCTAGGTCTTTGATCCATCTTGAATTGACTCTTGTAATAGGTGAGAAAGTGGGGTTTATTTCTATTTTTCTGCATATGATTGGCTAGTTTTCCCAGCACCATTTGTTGAAGAGGCTATCTTTTTTCCAGTAGATGTTTTTAGCCCCAATGTCAAAAATCAATTGGCTGTAAGTATGTGGATTTGTTTCAGAGTCTTCTATTCTGCTCCCTTGGTCTATGTGTCTGCTTTTGTGCCAATACCATGCTATTTTTATTACTATGGCTTTGTAGTATAGTTTGAAGTCAGTTATTGTGAAGCCCCCTGCTTGGCTCTTGTTGCTAAGAACTACTTTGGCTATTCAGGGTTTTTTGCTTTTCCAAATAAATTTAAGGACAGATTTTTCTATGTCAGTGAAGAATGACTTTGATAATTTAATGGGTATTGCATTGAATCTGTAGAGCACTTTTGGAAGAATGGCCATTTTGATGATATTTATTCTGCCTACCCAAGAGCATGGGAGATCTTTCCATCTTCTAAGATCTTCATCAATTTCTTTTTTCAATGTTTTATAGTTTTCCTTGTAGAGGTCTTTTACCTCCTTGGTTAGGTTTATTCCCAAGTATTTTATTGTTTTGGGGGATATCGTGAGCGGAAATGTCTTCTGGATTTCTTTTTCAGTGGACTTATAGTTGGCATACCAAAAAGCTTCTGATTTTTTTAAGATCGATTTTGTATCCAGACACTGCTGAATTTTTTGGTCAGTTCTATAAGCCTTTTGGTTGAGTTTGTTGGATCTTCTAAGTATAATATCATGTCATCTGCAAATAGAGATAGTTTCAGTTCCTCTTTTCCTATTTGTACTCCTGTTATTTCCTTCTCTTGCCTTATTGCTCTGGTTAGAGTCTCAAGTACTGTATTGAAAAGGAGTGGTGACAGTGGACATCCTTGTCTTGTTCCTGTTTTTAAGGGAAATGCTCAAAATTTTTCCCCATTCAGTATGATGTTGGCTGTGGGCCTATTGTATATTGCCTTTATGATGTTGAGGTATGTTCCTTCTATTCCAATTCTCTGCAGTGTTTTTAGCATGAATGGGTGTTGGATTTTGTCAAATGTTTTTTCAGCATTTATTTAAATGATCATGTGATTTTTGTCTTTGGTTCTGTTTATGTGGTGAATTACATAGATTGTTTTATGTTTGTTGAACCAGCCTTGCATCCCTGGGATAAATCTGGCTTGGTCATGGTGTATAATTTTCTTGATCTGGTTTTGAATGCGTGTTGCTAGTATTTTGTTTAGAAGTTTTGCGTCTAAGTTCAGGTAGGCTTCAAGTGTAATTTTTCTGATATCATAGTTGCTACTTCTCCTTGTCTTCATTTTCCACTAGCATGGATTAACTTGCTCTAGTCTTTTACCTTCAGTTTGTTAGTGTCTTTACTTGTAAGGTGTGTTTCTTGTAAGTAGCATATAGGTGGATTAAGATTTTTGATCCATTTTGCTACCTTATGTCGTTTGATTGGGGAATTGAGTCCATTTATATTCAGTTTGGTTACTGAGAGATGATTCTTTATTCCTAACATTTTGAGTTTTACCTTGTGTTTGAGGTAGTGTTTTTTTTTTTCTTTTCTTAGTTGGCTGTTTGATGTAAGTTATTGTCTCTTTGGTTCTGGCGTTTATTTATTATCTCCTCTTGATAGTTAATCTCTTCTAGTATTTTCTCTAATGCTGGTTTGGCAAACATAAATTCTTTCAGCTTCTGTTTGTCGTGGAAGGTTTTTATTTGCCCATCAAATTTAATAGATATCTTTGCTGGGTAGGTAAATCTTGGTTCGAAATTGTTTTCTTTCAGAGTTTGGAATATGTCTCCACAGGCCCTCCTGGCTTTCATGATGTGATTTGGAAGTTTGAGAGTGATTCTTGTTGGTTTGCCTCTGTATGTTACTTGATTTTTTTCTCTGGTTGCTTTTAAGATTCTCTCCTTGGCCTGTACGTTAGTCAATTTGACTATTATGTGATGTGGTGACCCTTTTCTCTGTTCTTGTCTATTGGGGGTTCTATATGTTTCTTTTACCTGGTTGCTGACCTCCCTTTCTATGTTTGGGAAATTTTCTAATATTACTTCTCTGAAAACATTATTGATTCCTTTGGTTTTAGCTTCTATTCCCTCTTCTATGCCTATTATTCTTAGGTTTGCTCTTTTCAAATTGGCTGAGATCTCTTCGATGTCCAATTCACGCTGTCGAATTGTTTTTTCTATATTATATACGATGCACTCACTTTGGAGTGGTCATCTTCTAAGAGTGAGATTCTGTTTTCCATGTGGTCTAGTCTACTGTTAATAGTTTGTATTGATGCCTTCATTTCAATTATTGCATCCTTCACTTCCTTCAGAGCCTCTATTTAAATCCTATTTTGGGTGTCAGATTCTTTGCTTATTTGATCCTTCAATTCTTTCAGGCTCTCTCTGAATTCTTTTCAGAAATCCTGTTCATTTCTACTACTAAAGTTCTGAATTCTCCTTCTGGCAATCCCTGCATTTCTGTGGTGAGGGGTTCTATTATTGTGGAGTTGAGGGAGCTCATTGTTTCTTTGTTGTTCCTCTTTTCCATGATTTCAAGTTTCTTAAGTTTATATCTTTGTTGCTTTTGGTATCTCTCTCTCTCACTCTGTAGGTTTCCTATGTCTAATCACTCTCCCTGTATAGTAACCTGTTCTGGAGGTAGATATTTATTACTAGGTGTGCCTTAAAGATGACTAGCCTCTACTTTTTGGTTATTCTTAGATCTCTGTTGTGTGTTTATCACCCTTTAATATGTTCTTCGAAATCTGTGTCCCGTGTCACCCCACTGCTGTTCTGCCAGTAAATTGTTGGTACTGGGTTGCAATTACTCTAGGGTTCCTTCGGTCTGCCGAAATGGTGTTGTTTATGAGTTCCCAGGTGTTGAGGTCCGTAGACCTGTCTGTCACCTCTGTAATAGACTCAGAGATGTGGGTAGGTCCGTTTGTACCCTGTGCATTTTTAAACTTCAATGTGCAGGCTGCTGGTTGGTTCCATTTGTCAGTGGTAGGTAGTTTGTCTTTGGTGTCTGACAGTCTTTTCTGGTGGTTCACTTATTTGGCTTGAGCACAGGTGGAAGGACTCTCTGCTTCCTGAGTCCCTCTGTTTCTGCTTGATTAGGCAGAGACCCTCTTGGCCTGGCCTGGGCACAGGTGGGGGAAGGCTCATCTTCTTCGCTGCCTGTGTCCCTCTTTCTCTCTGCCTGGGAACAGGGGGGGACACCAGCACTCTCCGCACATTAGGCCGAGTCCCTCTCAGGACTGCTGTTCATGGCCCTCTTTCTCTCCTCCTGGTTGCAGGCAGGTAATGTGGGCACTCTCTGTCTGTTTAGGCTGGCCTGAGCTCAGGCAGGGAACACCGGTGTCCTCTGCTTCTTGTGTCCCTCTGTCACTCTGCCTCTTCAGGCCAAGGCCCTCTCAGGTTGGCCTGAGTGCAGGCTGGGAAGGCCAGCACTCTCCACTTTCCGTGTCCCTCTGTCACTCTGCCTGTTTAAGCAGGGACCTTCTCGGGCTAGCCTGGGTGCAAGCAAGGAAGCACACTCTGATGTATGATTTTCATTATGTGGTTTTTGAATGCACATTGCTAGTATTTTGTTTAGAAGATTTGCATATAAGTTCATCAACAATTTAGGTCTGTAGTTTTCTTTTCTTGAGCTGTCTTTATTTGGTTATGGTATCAATGTGCTGTTGGCATCATAGAATGTATTTGGGAGGGTCCTGTTTCTTTCTATTTCATGGAAAAGATTGCGGAGTATTGGGATTAATTCTTCTATAAAGGTTTTATAAAATTCTTCTGGGAAACCATCTGGATCTGGGCTTTTCTTTGATGGTAGGCTCCTTATTGCTGCTTCAGTCTCTTGGATTACTATTGGTCAATTTAAATTTTCTATATCTTCTTGATTCAACTTAGGAAGGTTGTACGTGTCTAGAAATTTGTCAATTTCTTCTAGGCTTTCCATTTTGTTGGAGAATAGTTTTTCAAAGTAGTTTCTGATTATCCTCTCGATTTCCGTGCTGTCGGTGGTAATATCACCTTTTTCATCTCTTATTTTAGTAATTTGGGTTGACTCTTTCTTTTGGTTAGGTTGGCTAGTGGTTTTTCTATCTTGTTTATTTTTTCAAGGAACCAGCTTTTGGTTTTGTTGATTTTTTGTATTGTTTTTTCATTCTCTATTTTGTTGATTTCTGCTCTGATTTTAATAATTTCCTGTCTTCTACTGGCTTTGGGGGTTAGACTGTTCCTGTTTTTCAAGGGCTTTGAGGTGTGTCATTAGATTATTTATTTGGTGATTTTCTGTTCTTCTTATGTGGGCACTCAGTGTTATGAATTTTCCTCTTAATACTGCCTTCAGGGTGTCCCAGAGATTTTGATATGTTGAGTCTCTGTTTTTGTTTGTTTCTAGGAATTTCTTAATTTCTCCCTTTATTCCTTCTCTGACCCATTCCTCATTCAGCAGTGTGGTGTTCAGTCTCCACATCTTTATGAGGTTTCTCTTGGTCTTCCTATAGTTGATTTCTAGTTTCATTCCACTATGGTCTGAAAAGATGCAGGAGATTATGTCACATCTTTTGAACTTGCTAGTACTCACTTTGTGACCTAGGATATAGTCTATTTTAGAGAAGGTTCCATGAACAGCTGACAAAATGTGTATTCAGCTCTAGTTGTGTGGAATATTCTGTATGTTTCTCCTATGTCCCTTTGGTTTATGGTGTTCATTAGGTCTGAGGCATCTTTACAGACCTTTTGTGTTGAAGATAGATCTAGTGGTGTGAGAGGGGTGTTGAAGTCTCCCAATATTATTGTATTGGGATCTATGTGTGATTTAATGTCATGAAGAGTTTCTTTCATGAAATTGGTTGCACCTATGTTTGGGGCATAGATGTTGACTATTGTTATATCCTCTTGCTGGATTGTTCCTTTTACCAGTAAGAAATGACCTTCTTTGTCTCTTCTGATAAGTTTAGGTTTGAAGTCTAATTTGTCTGATATCATAATTGCTACTCTTGCTTGTTTTCGAGTTTCCTTAGCATGGATTACCTTGCTCCATCCCTTCACCTTTAGTTTGTGCATATCTTTACTTGTAAGGTGTATTTCATGCAGGCAGCATATAGATGGATTGTGATTTTTATTCCATTTTGCCACCATATGCCTTTTGATTGGGGAGTTGAGGTCATTTATATTCAGCGTGATTATTGAGAGATGAGTTTTAGTTCCTAACATTTTGAGTCTTAATTTCTGTTTGAGGTAGTGTTTGTTCTTTGCCTCATTGTTTGTTTGATGGAAATCACTGTTTCTCTGGTTCTGGTGTTTCCTTATTATTTCTTCCTTGTAATTAATCTCTTTGAATATTTTCTCTAGTGCTGGTTTGGAAGACATAAAGTCTTTCAGCTTCTGTTTGTCATGGAAGGTTTCTATTTCCCCATCAAATTTCATAGATATCTTTGCTGTGTAGATAAATCTTGGCTGGAAGTTGTTTTCTTCCAGAGTGTGAATTATGTCGCTCCAGGCCCTTCTGGCTTTCATGACTTGGTTTGGAAGGTCGGGAGTGATTCTTATTGGCTTGCCTCTGAGTGTTACTTGGTATTTTACTCTCGCTGCCTTTAAGTCAGTTTGATTATTATGTGGAGTGGTGAACCTCTTCTCTGGTCTTTTCTATTAGGGGTTGTATATGTTTCCTGTACCTGTGTGTCGACCTCTTTGTCTATGTTTGGAAATTTTTCTAATATTACTTCTCTGAATAGATTATTCATTCCTTTGGTTTCAGCTTCTATTCTCTCTTCTATGCCTATTATTCTTAGATTTGCTCCTTTAAGACTGGCGGAGATCTCTTCAATGTCCAATTCATGCCGTCGAATTGTTTTTTCTAATTTATATACTATGCGTTCATTTTTGGAGAGGTCATCTTCTAAGAGCAAGATTCTGTTTTCCATGTGGTCTAGTCTATTGTTGATGGTCTTTATTGATGCCTTCATTTCAATTATTGCATCCTTTACTTCCTTCAGAGCTTCTTTTGATTCTTCTTCAGGGTGTCAGATTCTTTGTTTATTTAATCCTTCATTGCTTCATTGCTCTTTCTGAATTCTTTTCAGAAATCTTGTATCATTTTTGTTATTAAAATACTGGATTGTCCTTCTGACAATCTTTGCACTTCTGTGTTGGTGGGTTCTGTTGTGGGATTGTGGGGGCTCATTGTTTCTTTGCTTTTCTTCCTTTTCATGATTTCAGGTTTCTTATGTTTATACCTTTGTTGCTTTTGGTAGTTCTCTCTCTCTCACTCTGTAGGTTTCCTATGTCTAATATCGCTCCTTTCATAGTTTCTTATCCTGGAGGTAGATAGTTGCTCCTTGTTGAGCCTTAAAGGTGAATAGCCTTTACTGAATGGTTATTCTCACTTGCTTGGTATAATGTCCATTTGCAGGCCTAATTCTTGGTTTCCTTCAGTGATTGGGACCCTTGTCTGGTGCCTCTCACTATCTGTGCAGGCGACCAGTGCCGGCATTGCCCCTGTCACTGCAATCGTGGATCTTCATGGTCTGCACTTGGGCTGTCTCTATGTCTCTCTCTATCTACACCTATGAGAGTGTCACCAACAGGGGGCCCCAGCTTGTGTCTCTCTTTGCCTAAAGAAGTGGCAGATGTCACTTTGACCAGATTCTGTGCAAACATGGAACTCCATGCTTTCCAAGAGTGGACTGGTTTGGTCCAGTTTTTCCCCAGGTACCACAGTTGTATGTCCTGTGGTTATCCCCAGGGACTCTATAAGGGTGCTGTGACCCATGAGCTGCAAGTCTGTCCCACCCAAATGTCGCCAGGGACTGTCTGCTTATCCATGCATCTTACGCGTCCCACAGCAGACCCCACTCCCACCTCCACCAGGCAATCTGCACAGTCCCTGGGTGGTTTCCCTTTGGGGTGGCTCTTTGACTTACAGTCTTGTTGAGCGCTGCTCTTAAACTCTGGCGGAGGAGGGGGCTCAGCTGCTGCCACAGGTTCTGGTCAGTCCTCTGGGCCCTGGGGACTCTGCAGAGTGTGGATCAAACTGCTGCTCACTTTTGTCGCTGATGCTCTGCAGTGCCGGGGTCCAGCCTCAACAGGTCCAGGAGAATCCCTGAAGGAGGTGTAGGGTTGGTGGGGGAATGAGAGACAGGAGGCCCAGCTGTTCAATGAAGCTGCAGGCACTGTCTCCGCCCAACGAGCATCAGACTTTATTTTTATACCGTTTTTACATCGGGAAGTCTTAACACTAACAATTTTCTGCTTAGTACATCATTAAAAATATATTTTTTACTTAGTACATCATAGGACTCTTTACTCTGCAGTCATTTACCCACAGTTATTAATAACCCATTGTCCAGATGGTCACAACATGTTTCCCACCAATTACTCAGGTCTCATGCAAACTTGTGTTTCTTCCCACAATGTCAACTTAGCTCTTTTAATCATTTGCATTATTCTTGGAAATATCATGCTGCAATTATCAGGTGACAAACATAACCTTACCTAAAGGCTTTTGACTACTGCCTTTTATATATTTTTATATAAGTCTTAACTATTTTTTATATTATGTGGCTACATATATTATGCTAACTAATAAATGTCATTATGGCTAACTATATCTACTATTAAACTATTTTTATTTATATCTTTCCTATGTAGACTATAACTA
>PVJS01059395.1:0-11530 GCA_004027185.1 Glis glis | reverse complement strand
CCCAGGTACCGCAAAAAAAAAAACAAAAAAAAAAAGAATGCAGGGCTGGAGATGTAGCTCAGTGGTAGAGCATGTGCCTGGCATGTATGAGGCCCTGGGTTAGATTCCTGGCACCACGACCATCTATATTAACTCTCTAAACATCAAAGAAAAATAATTTTTAAATTTCTACATAATAGCTGGGCATGGTGGCACAAGCCTGTAATCCAAGGACTTGGAAAGCTGAGACAGGAGGATTGCGGGTTCAAAGCTAGCCTCAGCAACATAGTGATGCTCTCCGCAACTTATGCAAGACCCTGTTTCCAAATAAAAACTAAAATAGGGCTGGGGCCATAGCCTGGAGGTAGAAGGCCCCTGGTTTCATCCCTGGCACCCCCCCAAAAAAAGTCTACATAATAATTAACAAAACTTTGTAGTTCAAACATAGTTTACCTAAAAGAAGCAAGATTTCAACTTGACTTTGCTTCATTTATTTAACTTTAAAGTCATTAGGAAAAAGGTAAAAGAAACTGTTATTTCAACCTTCTTAATAAATATCACAAATTCTTCCATTATTGTATAGTCATTGGTTGAAAAGTATGAGCAAAGTATTAAAAAAAGTGAGAAATAAAAAATATACTATTGGTTAAAAATGACTCCAGAAAAGACAGAAAATATGGATGGACCAATTTCTGTAGAAAAAAGTAGGAGGAAATGGCAGAACAAAGTGGACCACTTTACACCTGATCTTAGCCAAAAGGCCAAGAAGCGATCAAAGTATACCACTCTGATGAGAGTACTTCCCAAACACACCGTCACCAAATTCTACCAGTTTTTGAGGAAGATACTGCTCTCATTTCATTAATACATTCTTAAATGTAATTTATATTTACATATGAATATATTTGTTATACAAATACACTAGGGAGTGGGGAACAGGACAGAGCAAACTTAATACAAATTTCTCACAGGCTGTTTTAATAAAAGTAATATTAAATCTTGTTTTCCTTTTTACCGAGATTACAGTTCGTGGAAGACGAGGTCCTCTGTGAAACTTTGGATTCTGTATCCTAGGCTGAGATACTGTATTAATACTGACTATTGATAGATTGCTTCTTGGCACAGGCTGTGAACTGTTCAGGACCGGAGGTGAAGGTGGGTCACTATTACTGGATGTTTCCTAAATAAAAAAAAGAGACAGATATGAAATATTTTCAAGTAAAAAGAAATTTTTGCCACCTTTAAAAATCTTGAACAAATTAGTAGTAGAGTTATTCCTACTTTCTGAAAAGCCCAATAAATCCCAAATAACCAGAAAAAGGTAGGACTCTCCTAAAATGAAGCTTAATAGCACCACCTAGAGGCCCAGGCACCTAAATTACCTCTGGCTTAAAAGCTCTTTTATTTGCTAGAGATTTAAGTAGTTCTTCTCGAAGCAGCATTTCTTCCTCCTCTTCCTCATCTGCAAAGGGTGGTTTTGGAGGCTGTTCTGGGTCTTCAGGTGGGAGAGGTGGCAAAGGTGGCAGAGGAGGTAGAGGCTCAAGAGAAACACACAAGCCTTCCACATAAGGCTGGCTCAAAGGTGGCACAGACTGTTTTTTAAAAAAGAAATAATAATTAAAATACAAATTTTATCAACTCCAAATGTTTTTCTCTGAAGCCATATTTTAATTAGAAAAAAGTAAACTTTGGGTTACTTTAGCTGTAAGCATAGTGAACTAAGTATAATATATATCTCAAAACTACCCCAGAATTCAATCTTCAACCATGAAAACGTGTTACTTCTGCAATTTTTAAAAAGTTAATAATATTTGAAACATTTATAAACGTCAAAGTAATTACACAAACGTCTTTGTTCCTGTTACTGCTACGTAACACTATAGAAGATACAGGAATCAAATTACACCATGTCAGGACAGAGGACATGGCTCTAGTGGTAGAGCACTTGCCTAGCATGAAGCCTTGAGTTCCAGCAACACCACCACCAAAAGAAAAAAAAAGACCCCAAATTATACAGGGTCGTTCTTTCTAGTTGAAAGCAAGTAAAAACACTAAAAACAAAATCACAAAATAAAATTCTTAAAAAAAAACTAAAGATAAAAAATTTTAAAAATTAAAATTAGGAACCAAAAGGATTCTAGGCATAATAATTCAGAGTACCTTAAATGTCAAGAAGAATCACCACTACTCTCTTAAATCCTTGTAAAATGGCTTCTTAGAGAATATCTATAAAGGAAACTAATTTTATGCAAATCCTGAGTTTGGAAATGTTTTTCCTTCAAAGATCTTCCAATATTTCTCTTGGCATTTAGCACACTCATTCCCAGTTTACCAAAAGAAAACATTTCAAGAAAGAAAGAGGAAAAAAAAAAAGGTGATTTTCTTTCTCCCTCTCAGCTCTAATTTGCCCTTACTGTGAGCTTCCTAGGAAGACACCAGAGTCTACCTAGGAAATGTGAAATGGAAAGGCTCCTTCTACCTACTGAGAGATAATTCAGTTTGGCCTCTAGGTCCTTTCAATCTAGAAATAACTTCAGAACTTTTACTTTGTGATTCCTCCACTTGCTTTTCATTTCCTTTTCCTTATTATTTTTTTTAATGGGATTGATAATTCTTTTAAGAGGAAGATAGGAGAAAGAAATTAACTTCCATAGGCAATGCTTTTATTTTGCTAGGTTTTCATGTTAAAAGTAACCATTTTCAGCCGGGCGTGGTGGTGCACGCTTGTAATCCCAGTACTTTGGGAGGCGGAGACCGGAGGACCCGGGTTCGCGGCCAGCCTCAGCTCTCTCTCTCTCTCTCTCTCTGTCTCTCTCTACTTAGTGAGGCCCTCTGCAACTTCGTGAGACCCGGTTTCAAAATAAAAGTATAAAAAATAGGGCCAGGGGTATAGCGCGGAGGTAGAACGCCCCTGGGCTCAATCCCCGGTACCTCAAAAAAAAAAAGTAACCGTATTCAAATCGGGCGTGGTGGCACATGCTTGTAATCTCAGTACTTGGGAGGCTGAGACAGGAGGATCACAGGTTTGCAGCCAGCCTCAGCAACTCAGTGAGGCCCTCCCCACTTTAGTGAGACCCTGTTTAAAAATAAATAAAATGCGGCTGGGGGTATAGCGCAGAGGCAGAATGGCCCTGAGTTCAATCCCAAGTAACACACACACACACAAAAACACCTGTATTCATCAAAACAAGAGAAAGGAGAGAATTTTTGGAAACATCCTATTGTACTTATATCCCAATTCACCCAGAAAGACAACATGAAATTAAAAATAAGCTATAAAAAATTACCAAATGGATAGCTTGCCAGTTTAAAAAATAATAAACTGCTTATTCTATATATATATATATTTTTTTTTGCGGTACCAGGGATTGAACGCAGGGGCGTTCTACCTCCGCACTACGCCTACGGCCCTATTTTTTATATTTTATTTTGAAACCGGGTCTCACGAAGTTGCGGAGGGCCTCACTAAGTAGAGAGAGAGAGAGAGAGAGAGAGAGCGCGCGCGCGCGCGCACGCGCGCACGCAAGCTGAGGCTGGCCACAAACCCGGATCCTCCGGTCTCCGCTTCCCAAAGTACTGGGATTACAAGCGTGCGCCACCACACCCGGCGCTTATTGTATATATTTTCTAGCTATTAATTCCAGTATACGATCTGGTTTTTTAAAGCACTCTTCAAACGTAACCATTCATAAACCACATGCTAGTTTTTCAAAACACACTAGAAAAGATACAAAGCAAAACAATAATACACTTAGAAGTCATTATCAATTCTGACTCACAGAAACCTGAGGTGGTGGGGGCAAAGAAATAGATGGTGCAGAAGAAAAATATCCCACTGAACATTCAGAGAAAAATGGTGGCTGTGCTGGTGAATGTGCTGTAAGAAAAAAAACAAAACTGGTAAGAGTTCAGTAATAGAAATACATCAGCAGGAACATATTAAATGTATGATATGTTTGAAGAAATACAAATATACCTAGGTAGTAAAATTAGATTTATTAATCTCTGATAAAATTCCTAAGCTTCCACAAGTATGTCTCTACCCATTTAAAATTGACAGGCATTCACCTTAAACTGATTAGTCCCTCATTAACGGTCCCTTTGTCCCATTTTTCACCTAATGAAGATAGCAGTGAATAGACCAGGAAATGTTAAAAGCATACTTTTTTCCTTAACAAACATAGCTCTTTAAGAAATAATGAAGCAAAAAATTTCCTTGAATCCTGCCAATGTGCCCTAGCCAAAGAAAAACAGTGATGCTGTGACTTCATTCTTCCCTTCAAACGAAGCAAAGGAAAGTGACAACATGGGCTATATAAGCTGTACAGAAATCAAACAGAACTAGGAATGGAAACTACCTACAATATTAAACCAATTTTTTCATATTTTAGACTAATCTTTCTTCTTTATCTCAGTTGTCTCACAAGTCAATCAAACATTACCCACATGCCTCATATGGAGTTGACTTGAGGCCCAAATCTGAATATACACTGATCTTAAATATATTTTATTCTTAAAACTATAAATGGTTAATATGGCAAAAAGATAAAATTTGACAAAACTGAATGTTCTCTATAAATCATCACAAAATTACCTAAAAAGCATAGATTGGCCAGGTGTCGTGGCACATGTTTGTAATCCCAGTACTTGGGAGGCTGAGACCGAAGGATCACAGGTTCGCAGCCAGCCTCAGCTACTTAGTGAGGCCCTCCGTAACTTAGTGAGACCCTGTTTCAAAATATAGAATAAAAATAGGGCTGAGGGTGTAGCTCAGAGATAGAATGCCCCTGGGTTCAATCCCCAGTATTGCAAAAAAAAGAAAAAAGCATAGATTGTAAAGTTTTATAAAAATACAGATATTAATAATACTATCAATACTTGGGAAATGGCAATAAATCATCTTCAAGAACTTGAAAATAAGAAAATTAAGGACTGACCAAAGTTAAATTATGAAATAAAAACATAATATAATGTAAGATTATCAAACACCAGCATATAACAATAACCTGAAAATGAGCACTTTTGGTAAATATCACCCAAATCATGCATTTTCTTTTCTTTCTAGTCTAGACACATCCAAAATAGAATTCTGGTTTTGATTTGGTCTCATAATATCACCAGAGGGAGAAATATACTGATCATGTGATCTTCCAACTACTCCAGTTCATAGACCACCACCTGCATTCTGTAATCTAACTCAGACCTAAGAGTTTTAAAATAGTGAGAGAATAAGTTTTTCACAGCCAATCACCTCTGGACATTAACGAAAGCCAAGTCTCTGGCCCTCAAAGATAAATTCTGGACTATGCAATCTAATTAAGGTACAGCACTGACTAGTTCTAACCTTTTTTATTTTTTTGCGGTACTGGGGATTGGACCTAGGGGCATTTCACCTCCGAGCTACACCCCCAGCCCTATTTTTTATTCTTTATTTTGGAACAGGGTCTCACTAAGTTGCGAAGGGCCTCACAAGTTGCTGAGCCTGGCCACGAACCTGTGATCCTCCTGTCTCAGCCTCCCAAGTACTAGGATTACAAGTGTGCGCCACCACACTCGGCTTCTAACCTTCCTTAAGATACCTCTAATATCACTTTCCATCTCCATATTCCTATGAAGTATTATCATTAGAGTTACAAAAAAGATCAAGGAGTTGTTTTAAAGAACAGTGTTTTCATCAATCCCACAATCTTCACTTTTTAGATGAAACAAATAGTTAAGAGTTTGAACAATGCTTTTGTATTTAAAGGCTATCTAGAAAGTAACACTTGGAAATAAAGGTTAGTAATACATAGTTGAGGCTTGCTCTCTTAAGTATTTACAATACTAAACGTCTATGGTTATACAATTCATTAGCAAATTTCAATTTCATTACACATTTCTTTCACAGTTTTGCACAGCTATATGACTGTTCTCTAATAATTATGAATTAAAAATGTTTTAAGTTTTGGCTCATACCTGGAGAATTGGTTTCACTATCAGTATCCATAGCAACTTCTTCATAGTTATCATATTGATATATGCCTCCTCCACTATCAGTAGGTTGCTTATCTAAGGATCGCTTCAGGTCAGGATCTGAAGACTAAATATACAACACGTTTTTCTTAGTTTCAAAGCATTTTTGGTCTTAGTCTATTTTTGGGCTACAAATCATGAAAGAACTGATAGTTATCTTCTAGGGAATAGTATCAAAAATCATGACGATTCAGTTAGCCCTGCCTATCACATCAGGTTTGGGAAATTCAGTTTACATGACAAGTACACTGTGGTGGATGTTTTATAAATGCAGCATCAAACATGAAATAGAATCTAGAAGTACTATTTATGCAGATGAAATCTCCATAGTTAGCTGAGCCACTAAATAATTGCCTATTCCTCTATAAAATAAGACTACACCAATCTCTTTAACACTTAATGGCTTCTGAGAGGAATAAATGCTTGTTTATGTCACCAAGATTATATTAGAATGTTTCCCCCCAAAATCCAGTAACATTTAATTATGTATAAATAAATAATACCTGAAAACTATAAACTCTGGGTTAATGTGTTTGTATACTGTGTATTGTCTTCACTTCTTAAAATATATAACTCAGAAATAGTTTTGTTTTGTGTGTGTGTGTGTGTGTGTGTGTGTGTGTGTGTCTGTGTGTGTGTGTTTTTACTGGGGACTGAATCCAGAGGCATTCTACCTCCGAGCTACAGTGAAACAGGGTCTCACTAGATTGCTGAGAGTCTCTCTAATCTACCAACACCGTCCTTGAACTTACAATCCTCCTCTCTCAACCTCCCAAGTACTGGGATAATAGGCATGCACCACCAGGCCTGGCAAAATAGTTTTTTAACAAACTAAAAACTAGCAAAACCTATCCAGATGGAGATTAAAGGCAAATAATACAATATTCAAGTGCTGTGTGCACATATGTCACTATCACTACGAACTACATTATAATGTGAGACTGTAATGCACCAATAAAAGTATAAAAAGTTCATGTATGAATATTTATTATATTCCCTGCTTAAGCAAACCTAACTCCTAACTCCCTCCCTTTATTCTACATTAGTACATTCACAATTACATTCTTAAAGCTCAAACTTCCAAAATCGCTGTCACTAATGCTAGATCACCACAAAATCTCTAGTAAATTTCCTGACAGCATCCATAAAATACAACTACTCAGTCAATATCAATGACATACACATTAGTGTACAACAAATGCTTCATGACTAAATATAAAATAGACACATGAGCCGGGCATGGTGGCACACGCTTGTAATCCCAATACTTTGGGAGGTGGAAACCGGAGGATCCGGGTTCGCGGCCAGCCTCAGCTCGCTCGCTCACTCTCTCTCACTCTCTCTCTCTCTCTCTCTCTCTCTCTCCCTGTCTCTCTCTCTACCTAGTGAGGCCCTCCGCAACTTCGTGAGACCCGGTTTCAAAATAAAGTATAAAAAAATAGGGCCAGGGGACGTGTAGCGCGGAGGTATAACGCCCCTGGGTTCAATCCCCGGTACTGCAAAAAAAATAAATAAATAAACATAGGCACTAATTACCATATGATGATTGAATATTCTTTAAAATAGTCCATATTAACTAATCATGACACATTTCTCATTACTAAACAATGAAAAACCAACAAAATTCTGCCCTTATACTTAAGAAACAGCCATTTTCAGAATAAGTCCTTATCACAATTTAAGTGATCCTATTTTCTTCTAAATAGAAAATGAACAAAAATCAGTCAAATGAACAAAAAAGCAGTCTTTGCTAATCAAAATTGTATTTTCATTTCTTCTAATATCTGTGACCATAAAAGATTTGTTCCCAACTATACCTTTTTTCTCCCAAGAGTTATTTATATAATAAACTCTATATCAAATACAAAATACTTGTAGTTTTCCTGTTGAGTGAATCTATGAAATAAGACTGGAGGGCACTTAAATTTGAGTAGTCTTGATTTTATATTTTTGCATTCCTTACTTTACTTCTTGATCTCCTCTTTCCACCAACCAATTTCATGAATCGATTGTATTGTTCTTCCTGATTTGAGAGATCGCGAATCTTTCTGATTTCTTCTTCTCTTTTCCTCCTCTCTTCTTCTTCAGCTTGTTTTCGCTGATCCTCTTCTTTCTGTCTTTCCTGTTCTTTTTGCTGTTGTAGTTTCTTCCATGCTTTTGTTTGTTGCTTCCTCAATGCTTGTTTAGCTTTAAATGAAAAATACAGAAACATGAGTGTCTGTTACAATTAGAATTTATGTTACAGGGGCTAAAAGAGCTTTTATATTGACATTTATATATATATATATATATATATTTGTGGTAATGGGTTTTGAACCCAGGGGTATTCTACCTCCGAGCTCCACACCCAGTCCTATTTTTTATTCTTTATTTTGAAACAGCGTCTCACTAAGTTGCGGAGGGCCTCACTAAGTAGCTGAGGCTGGCTGCGAACCCAGATCCTCTAGTCTCAGCCTCCCAAGTACTGGGATTACAAGAGTGCGTCACCACACCCGACCTAAAAGATATTTTAAAAATTACTTTCAAGCCAGGTGTGGTGGCACACAACTGTAATGTCAGTATAGGGAGGCTTAGACAGGAGGATCACAGGTTTGAGGATAGCCTCAGCCAAGTAGTCAACCTAGCAAGACCCTTTTTCAAAATAAAAGTAAAATAGAGCTGGGGGTATATCTCAGAGGTAGAATGCCCCTGGGTTCAATCCCCAGTACCACAAAAAAAAAAATTTTCATTATCAATGACTCATGTATATAGTTGCTCTTTTAAGCTTTGCATATATAGAACTGGCCTCCATTTTAGGGACTTGAAATTCCTCAAATTCAAAACTCCCTGAATTAAAATCTAGAAGCTAGTGATATATGAGTTCAATTAAATGAATTTAACAGAAATAATCACCTGTAGTGCTAACTTTTTTGGCCGAATGCGGTTTTGTACTGGTTTTAACTTTCTGCTGCACAGCTTTTGTCTTAGTCAACTTTTCTTTACTTTCTTTCATCACCTGCTGTTCTTTTTGTTGCCATTTTTTACTGGCTGACTGAAGAGCCAGAAGACGAAGTTGTAATTCAGATAGTTCTTCTTCATCTTCACCAAGCTTCTTTAAAAACACAAAGAAGAGTTAAAAATCTCAAATTCTATTACTTAACCAACATTTTACCAAGTAAATGCTTTTATAAAATTAGAATTTAAAGTTAGTTTTTAGGCAAATATTTAAGAGGAAAATACAGATAAAATAAGGCAACTAATTTACTTCCCATACCCTAAGACTCTAATTTAATTCCTATAAAACAAAAAGATCCATGAAGGATATCTGCATCTATGAAAATATGTAGGGTAGGAGGGGGAGAGTACAACTGATAAAACAGGATGATATAAAAAGGAATGTTAAGAGTTAGACATAAGCATTTAACAGGGCTACCCAAACTTGAAAGATCAAAACTCTGATGACAGCCAGGCGTGGTGGTGCATGCTTATAATCCCAGTACTTGGGAGGCTGAGACAGGAGGATCCTAGGTTCAAGGACAGCCTCAGCAAGTAGTGAGACTCTCATCAACCTAGCGAGACCCTGTTTCTAAATAATAAAATCAGGATCGAAAGTAGAATGCCTCTCGGTTCAATCCCGAGTACCACAAAAAATAAATAAATAAAACTCTGATGACAACAAATGCAAGAAGAAATCAAGGACCCAGAAAAGGTAATAAATGAAAAATAAAGTGGTTCCATAATTGTGTGATTTCTCAGACTCACAAGTAATACAGAAAACAGACATACTGAATGTCAAGACTCAAGCTTGTGAACTTTCTTTTTATATACTTTTTTATATTTAGTTCTTTAAAATACTGTTGAAGGACCAGGTGTGGGGGTGCACCTGTAATCCCAATACTTGTGAGGCGGAGACAGGAGGATCGCAGGTTCCAGGACAACCTCGGCAACCTAGCAAGACCCTGTTTCAAAACAAAAAATAAGGCAGGGCCCAGGGTGTAGCTTGGAAGGTGGAATGCCCCAGGTTCCATACCTAGTACCACAAAAATAATTAAAAAAAAAATACTGTTGAAGAAAAAATAATCTGTAGAAATGTGCTTTATTTAAATATTTTATGTTCTAAAGCTACAGACATTCCTCTGAATATTTAAAATATTGTAAACACCCAAGACTTTCCTTTGGGAAAACTAAAACAGGAAAATATCTTAAAAGCAGTTTTTTTTCAGCTGAAATAACTTCCTAATTGTTTCATTTTATTTTTTATTTTTTCGTGGTACTGGGGATTGAGCCCAGGGGTATTCTACCTCTGAACTAGATCCCCAGTACTGTTTTACTTTCCTTCTTTTTTTTTTCTTGTGGCACTGGGGATTGAACCCAGGGGCATTCTACCTCTAAGCTACACCCACAGCCCTATTTATTTATTTATTTATTTATTTATTTTTGCGGTACCCGGAATTGAACCCAGGGGCATTCTACCTCCCAGCTACATCCCCGGCCCTATTTTTTATCCTTTATTTTGAAACCGGGTCTCACAAAGTTGCGGAGGCCTCACTAAGTAGCTGAGGCTGGCCAGGAACCCGGATCCTCTGGTCTCCGCCTCCCAAGTACTGGGATTACAAGTGTGCGCCACCACACCCGGTCCTATTTTATTTTACATAGAAACAGAGTCTCTAGGTTGATGAGAATTTCACTACTTGCCGAGACTGACCTTGAACCTTCATTCCTCCTGTCTCAGCCTCCCAAATACTGGGATTACAGGCATGCACCACCACACCCGGCTTTTTATTTTCATTTTGAAACAGAGTCTCACTAAATTACCATGCGCTGGCCTCAAACCTGAGATCCTGTCTCAACCTCCCAAGTACTGGGATTACAGGCATGTGCCACCATGCCCAGCTTCATTCTACCTTTTTAAAAGTAAATTTGTTTTTTAATTTTTTTCCCCCAGTACCGGGGATTGAACCCAGGGGCGTTCTACCTCTGCGCTACACCCCCAGCCCTATTTTTTTATACTTTTGAAACCAGGTCTCATGAAATTGCTGAGGGCCTCACTAGGTAGAGAGAGAGACAGAGAGAGAGCTGAGGCTGGCCGTGAACCTGGATCCTCTGGTCTCCACCTCCCAAAGTACTGGGATTACAAGCGTGCGCCACCACGCCCAGCAAAGTAAATTTGTTTTTTAACTGATACATAAAAACATAAAAAATATACATATTAATGGGTACCATGTGATGTTTTAATAAATGTATATATTGTATAATTCTTAAAACAAGGTTAAACTATTTCCTCATTCATTTATTATTTCTTTAAGGTGAAAACATTCAAAATACTTTCTTCAAGCTGGGCGTGGTGGCGCACGCTTGTAATCCCAGTACTTGGGAGGCTGAGACAGGAGGATCCAGGTTAGTGGCCAGCCACAGCTACTTAGTGAGGCCCTCCGCAATTTAGTGAGACCCGGTTTCAAAATAAAGGATAAAAAATAGGGCCGGGGGTATAGCTCAGAGGTAGAACGCCCCTGGGTTCAATCCCCAGTACTGCAAAAAAAAAAAAAAAAAAAAAAATTTT
>PVJS01059394.1:0-11530 GCA_004027185.1 Glis glis | reverse complement strand
ACACACACACACACACACACACACACACACACACACACACACACAGCTAGGGGTGTATCTCAAAGGTAGAATGCCCCTGGGTTCAATCCCCAGTAGCACAATAAAATAAAAGTAGCCAGGCATGGTGGCGCATGCTTGTAATCCCAGTACTTGGGAGGCTGAGACCAGAGGAGCTGGGTTCCCAGCCAGCCTCAGCTACTTAGTGAGGCCCTCTGCAACTTAGTGAGACTCTGTTTCAAAATAAAGAATTAAAAAACAGGGCTGGGGGTGTAGCTTGGAGGTAGAAAGAATATCCCTGGGTTCAATCCCCAGTACTGCAAAAATAAATAAACAAATAAATGAGTAAATAAAAGTAGAAGGTGAGACCATCTTATTTACTAAACCCTCAATCTATAGGACATGATGGTATCTGTAGGTAGTGTCAGAACTGAATTGGATTAGAGGACACCCAGCTGGTTCACCACTGTAGAATTAATTGCTTGTTCAGCTTGAGGGTAAATCCCCACACATCTGATGTCAGAAGTGGGTCTGAGCCAGGCATGGTGGCACACGCTTGTAATCCCAATATTTGGGAGACTGAGACAGGAAGATCACAGGTTCAAGGATAGTCTCAGCAATTTGGTGATACCCTCAACAACTTAAGTGAGACCCTGTTTCAAAATAAAAAATAAAATGGTGCTGGGGGCGAAGCTCAGAGACAAAATGCCCCTGAGTTCAATCCCTGGTCCTAAAAAATAAAAAACACTCTATAATTCTAGTACTTGGGATGCTGAGACAGGAGAATCTCAGGTTCACAGCCAGCCTCAGCAACTGTAGTAAGGCCCTCAGCAACTTCATGAGACCCTGTTTCAAAATAAAAAATAAAAAAGGAGCCGGGCATGGTGGCATATGCTTGTAATCCCAGTACTTGAGATGCTGAGACAGGAGGATCACAAGTTCGAGGACAGCCTCATAAAGTAGTGAGACTCTCAGCAACCTAGTGAGACCCTGTTTCAAAATAATAAAATAGGGCTAGGAGGTAGAATGCCCCTGGGCTCAATCCACAGGACAACAAAAAAATAAAATAGTACTAAGAGTGTAGCTCAGGCAGAATGCCCCTGGGTTTAATCCCCAGTACCACACACACACATACAAAAAAACAACTTTGCAGCAATTACAGATTATGCTATGGAGGAAATGTTCCCAATAAAATGGTAGATGAAAATTATACAAGCTGGGTATGGTGGCACAAGTTTGTAATCCCAGTACTTGGGAGGCTGAGATAGGAGGATCGCAGGTTCATGGCCTCACTAAGTTGCGGAGGGCCTCACTAAGTAGCTGAGGCTGGCTTTGAACCTGTGATCCTCCTGTCTCAGCCTCCCAAGTACTGGGATTACAAGCGTGCGCCACCATGCCAGGCTATCCCAAGGAATTAATGCCTTTTGTCAGCCTGAAGCTTCAAAGAAAGGAGGCTGCCATCCCATGGTGCCCCATTTCCCCTGTGTGCCCCTAGCCACCCCCTCTAGTGGGCCCTATAAGAAAAGGATAGGTCAGATCCAAGAGCCTTTTTGCCTCTCTGCAGCCGCCCTCTGCGCCTCTGCGCCACGGCTCACACCCTCGAGATGGCCTGTGTTTCCCCTGAACACGTTATCTCTACTTTTCTTAAACCTGTCTTTTCTGACTGGCGCATGTGGAAATTCTTTCACCATGGAAGCCAAGAACCCACAAGAATTATCGTGTCCTCCCGACACTGTGACCCAAATCTCGGGATCCACTGGTCTTGCTGCTCTCCTTGACCACACCTCTGTCAGTAAGTCCATAATAAATTGCACTCTGTGCAATCCTGAAGCTATCCGCCCTTCTTCAGTCTCACTGTACCTTGGTGCTAGGGATTGAATGCAGGGGCCTTCTACCTGAGCTACACCTCCAGCCATTTTTTATTTTGAAACAGGGTCTCCCTAAGTTGCTGAGGCTGTCCTCAAAGCTACATATCTCTTATCTCAGCCTCCCAAGTATTAGGATTACAGGCATCTACCATTACACCCCTCTGGGGCTGGTTCCTTTACACCAGATTTCCCTGGAACAATACCATATGATTAAATTTTGTAAAAACAAAAAAAATCACCGGGTATGTTGGCACACCACTGTAATCCCAGTACTTGGGAGGCTGAGACAGGAGGATCACACATTCAAGGACAGCCTCAGCAAGTAGTGAGACTCTCAATCTAGTGAGACCCTGTTTCAAAATAAAAATAAAATAGGGTTGGGGTGTAGCTTGGAAGTAGAATGCCCCTGGGTTCAATCCATAGTACCACACACACACACACACACACACACACACACACACACATCAAAATACAGGAAGAGCCAGGAGTGATGGCGCATGCCTGTAACCCCAGTACATGGGACACTAAGACAGAAGGATCACAGGTTCGAGGCCAGCCTCAACAATATAGTGAGAACCTCTTTCTTCACAATATGCCACAAAAACATTTCTACTAGATTATATGAATTCCCCTTCTATTCTATATTTTACTTATTAACTTGATTATGGTACTAGGGATTGAACCCAGGTATATTGTACCTCTGAGCTATACCCCTAGCCTTATTTATTTTGTGGTGCTGGGGATTGAACCCAGAGGCATTCTACCTCCAAGCTATACCACAGGCCTTTTTTAATTTTTTTATGTTGAAACAGGGTCTCACTAGGTTGCTGAGAATCTCACTATTTGCTGAGGCTGTGCTCAAACCTGCAATCCTCCTGTCTCAGCCTCCGAGGTACTGGCATTACAGGTGTGTGCCACCCAGTGTCCGGCTTGTTTTTCATTTGAATAAAGGGTTGCTAAGAGCCTTGCTAAATTGTTGAGGCTGGCTTAGAACCTGCAATCCTCCTGTCTCAGCCTCAAAGACATTCTTATTTAACAAGTTTTCTCCATCCTCTCATCATAGGAGTGGACTCTTTGGCCATTCACATATATATTTATTTATTTTTTATTTTTTTGTGGTACCAGGGATTGAATCCAGGGGCATTCTACCTCCGAGCTATACCCCCGGCCCTATTTTTTATCCTTTATTTTGAAACAGGGTCTCAATAAGTTGCAGAGGGCCTCACAAGTAGCTGAGGCGGGCTGCAAACTTGCGATACTCTTGTCTCAGCCTGGCAAGTACTGGGATTACAAGTGTGCGCCACCATGCCCAGCTTCCTTGGCCCTTTAAATAAATAAAAACTCTGTATCTATACATGATACATAAGATCAGTTTACATTCTGTTCTACTTGGAGTAACTGGTCTGGCAGGCTGAGACAATCTGTGCCTATGGCAAAAGTTCCATAGAGAAGACGGGCGTGTTAGCACACCCTTGTAATCCCAGTACTTGGGAGGCTGAGACTGGAGGTTCACAGGTTTGCAGCTAGCCTCAGCAACGTAGTGAGACCCTGTTTCAAAAATAAAGAATAAAAAATATAGAGCCAGGCGTGGTGGCACACGCTTGTAATCCCAGTACTTGGGAGGCGGAGACTGGAGGATCCGGATTCGCGGCCAGCCTCAGCAACTTAGCAAGGCTTCCAGAAACTTAGTGAGACCCTGCTTCAAAATAAAAAAAGGCGCCAGATGTGGTGGCACACACCTATAATCCCAGTAATTGGGAGGCTGAGACAGGAGGATTGCCAGCCTTAGCAATCTCATAAAGCCCTCTGCAACTTAGTGAGACCCTTTTTCAAAACAAAAAATAAAATAAAACTGAGGGTATAGCTCAGAGGTAGAATGCCTCGAGTTTAATCCCCAGTACCACACAAAAAGTAAATTAAATAAATAATTAAAAAAATTAAAAGGCTGGGGGATGTAGCTCAAAGGTAGAATGCCCCCAGGCTGAGACCGGAGGCTCAGACCAGAGGCTGAAACCGGAGGATCCGGGTTCGCGGCCAGCCTCAGCTACTTAGTGAGGCCTTCCACAAATTACTGAGTCCCAGTTTCAAAATAAAGAATAAAAAAATAGGGCTGGGGGTGTAGCTTGGAGATAGAATGCCCCTGGGTTCAATTCCAGTACCGCAAAAAAAAAAAAAAATGGCTGTAGCTCAGAAGTAGTTATGCCTCTCGGTTCAATCCCCAGTACAACAACAAAAAGGCTGGGGAAGTAGCTTGGACGTAGAATGCCTCTGGGTTCAAACCCCAGTACCAGAAAAAAAAAATAAAAAATTTGAAAAAAGCTTTGCAGGGCTAGACTCAGCATCAGACCTGCAAATCCAGCCCTCCCGGAGCCTCACTGAGAACCTTCAGTTTGTACACCTACAGCCACTTTCCCTCCAGTGCCCTGGGGGACAATATGAGGTATATTCTCACTAGGCACACACGACGCCACCCCAGGATAATCCCGGCCTCATTATAGTCATCTAGACAGGCAAAGAGCAGGTCTGCACACGACTAGTTGGAGTGTTTCCATACTGCTATCAAGCGGCAACAGATAGGGAGGAGCTGATAACACAAGCCAAACAAAGGTGAAACTGGGACAGTGGAAAGCTGCACCAAGGGACAACATCTAGACAGGCTGAGGACCCCTTCCTGAGATGCTGCAGGAACAGAAAGCAGGAGTGGGTGAGGCAGGGAGCGCAGCATAGGCGGGGAATACTGGGCAGGTCTAAGCAGCCAGTGTTGCAGAGCAGGAGCCCCGAGCTGCCAGAGCAGGCAGCATCCAGGGCTGGCAGTAGGGTGTGGTAGGGGACAGAGATAGGAGGATCACAAGAGGTTGACCACTACTCTTGGCTCTTCAGCTGCTCTCCCATCCACCTAGAATGCCCACCAGGATGCCTGTGCAGGGAGTGCAGGCCCTGGGGCTAGAGTTGCTACCCAAGAGGACAAGCCACTGACCTTGAGGATAGATACTTTAAAGAATTAAGCCAGTGTAGTGGTGCATGCTTGTAATCCCAGTACTTGGGAGGCTGAGATGGGAGGATCGCAGGTTCAAAGCCAGTTTCGGCAACTTAGTGAGGCCCTCTGCAACCTAGTGGGACCCTATTTCCAATTAAGAAATAAAATTGGGCTGGGGGTGTAGCTTGGAGGTAGGATGACTCTGGGTTCAATCCCCAGTACCAAAAAACAAACAAACAAACAAACAAACAACAAAAATTATGAGCCAGGCGTGGTGGTGCACATACGTAATCCCAGTACTTGGGAGGCTGAGATGGGTGGATTGCAGGTTTGACGCCAGCCTTGGAAATTTAGTAAGATTCTCAACAACTTAGTGAGACCCTGCTTCAAAACAAAGTAAAAAGGACCGGGGGTGTAACTCAGAGGTAGAACGCCCCTGGGTTCAATTCCAAGCACCACAAATAAAACAAAACAAAAACAAGAATTATGTCTGGGGGTGTAGCTCAGTGGCAGAGCACTTGCCTAGCATGCACAAGGTTCTGGGTTGCATCCCTAGAACTGCAAAAAACAAACAAAAAACAAGTATTCATAATTGAGGCCTAAAATAAGGTAAGCACAAATATATTTGCATATTAAAATTTGTTTTAATTTGTAAAAGGCTCTACTTAAATAGTAATGCATCTGGGTCTTCTTGTATAACACAAAATTCTTCCATGGGAGTCTGATGATTTTGAGGCCAGCAACTCCTCTCACATGTATAAACTAGAATTGTTCCAAATTCCACAGAAAGACCTGAAAAATACAACATATTCTGGATTCCAGCAAAGAGAAAGTTACATTACTTGGTGGACAGAGCATACCTAGTTTAAATGCTTACAAAATTAAAGACTATGTAGCCAGGTGCAGTGGTGCATGCCTGTAGTCCCACGACTTGGGAGACTGAGAAAGGAGGATCACAGGTTTGAGGCCAGCCTTGGTAACTTAGCAAGACTCTCAGCAACTTAGCGAGATACTGTTTCAAAACAAAAAATAACACCAGGCAAGGCGTTATTACCAGGTAATCCTAATACTTGGGAGGCTGAGACAGGAGGATCACAGGTTCGAGGACAGCCTCAGCAATTTAGTGAGGCTCTCAGCAACCTAGTGAGACCCTCAGGTTCAATCCTCAGGGATTGGACTTGAGGCAAGAAACAAGCTTTGTCTTTAAAACTAAAATAATCTTCTAGAATCACAGGCTCCCTCAGACATAAACAAAGCAGGGTCACTCTAGACAGCTCTGGCAGGACCCAGCACAGGCTGTCTCAGACATAAACAAAGCTGTGTCTCCCCAGAAAGCCTGCAAGACAAGACACAGGTCTGCTAAAACAAACAAACAAATGACACACTGATTAATGGCTGTTCTGTCAGCATGCTTATGCTAGGAAACAGGCATCTCCCCCTCACCCCTCCCCTCTAGAATTAGGCAACCAAATGTATAAAAGAACTTGCTGTTCTACGTTCTGGGCTCAGACAGGAAGCTTTGCTTACTGAACCTTCACTAGTAAATAAAGTAACCTGCTTTCCTATCTCTGGCCACAGTCTCTTATCTCTGGGGACCTAGTTTTCTACAACAAACCCAGGGGCATTTTACCTCAAAGCTACACCACCAGCCCTATTTTATATTTTTATTTTCAAACAGTCTCCCTAGGTTGTTGACAGTCTCACTACTTGCAGAGACTGTCCTCAAACCTGTGATCCTCCTGTCTCAGTCTCCCAAGTATTAGGATTCCAGGCATGTGCCACCATGCCCAGCTTACATTTTTTTATTTTTATTTTTCTGCGGTACCGGGGATTGAACCCAGGGGCGTTCTACCTCAGAGCAACACCCCCAGCCCTATTTTTAATACTTTATTTTGAAACAGGGTCTCACTAAGTTGCGGAGGGCCTCACTAAGGAGCTGAGGCTGGCCGCGAACCTGGATACTTCGGTCTCAGCCTCCCAAGTACTGGGATTACAAGCATGTGACACCACGCCCGGCCTCCAGCTTACTTTTTTTTTGGAAGAAGGTCTCACTATGTTGCCCAAATTGGCTTCAAGCAATCCTTTTGCATTCTACCAACAAGCTACCCCTCTCCCAGCCCTATTTTTTATTCTTTATTTTGAAACAGGGTCTCACGAAGTTGCGGAGGGCCTCACTAAGTAGCTGAGGCCGGCTGCGAACCCGGATCCTACAGTCTCAGCCTCCCAAGTACTGGGATTACAAGCATGCGCCACCACGCTCGGCCCAAACTTTCTATAATGTACTATAATATTTTATAATTAAACAAAAATACTTACAAAATAATGCCAGAAATCCACAAACTCAAATTAGTAATGGCTTCTTACCTAAATTAGTACTTCTGAGCATGCTGACCAGTGCTGGCATAAGCTGAAATTCAAATATCCTCTGTCCTCCGCAATGACTGCAGGCTGGGACCTCAGTGTCTTCTGGTGTAGGGCAGGTCAAAAAGAGTGGCTCTCCACTCCAGGAATATCTAAGACAAGGAGACAAAAACTGAATGAGAGCCACATACACACAGGCCACACTCCAACATCTAAAGTTACACTTTCCAAACGTTCTTTCTTTTTTACTTTATTTTACTTTTTGGTACTGGGGATTGAACCCAGGGCCATTCTACCTCTGGGCTACACCCCCAGCTGTATTTTTATTCTTTATTTTGAAACAAGGTCTCACTAAGTTGAAACAAGGCCTCACTAAGTAGATGAGGCTGGCAGAGAACCTGGATCCTCCCGTCTCAGCCTCCCAAATACTGGGATTACAAGTGGGCGCCGCCACACCAGGCTTCAAACTTTCTTTCTTGTAGAGTACCATGAGAAAACAAGAAAGTGAAGAAAATTCTCCAGTAGCCAAAACACTAGTACCAAGTCTATAAAACACAACAGCAAGATATCTGAAGTCGGCCAGGCGCTGTGGCACATGCCTACAACCCCAGCACTTGGGAGGCTGAGACAGGAGTGCGGAGGTAGAATGCCCCTGGGTTCCATCCCCGGTACCGCCAAAAAAACAAAATAAATAAATAAAATAAATAAAAGAAAATAAATTTTAAAAAGTGCTTCCTTTACCTCAAGACCTGCTCCTGACAAGCAGCAATTCTCTTCATGAATTTGTAAAATGTTTGATCTCCATTTTTAATTTTGGTCTTCTCATATTTTTCGTCACCGTCACTGGAAAAACTACAAAGAGAAGCAGAAACCACGTTTTACAGAGTGTGAATATCCAAAGAATTATAGAACTTACAAAACAAGATGATACTAGGCGTGGTGGCGCACGCCTGTAATCCCAGTACTTGGGAGGCTGAGACAGGAGGATCGCAGGTTCAAAGCCAGCCTTGGCGAGTAGTGAGACTTCATCAACCTAGCGAAACCCTGTTTATTCTTTTTTTGTGGTTCTGGGGATGGAACTCAGGGGCGTTGTACCTCCGAGCTACACCCTCAGCCCTATTTTTTATTCTTTATTTTGAAACAGGGTCTCACGAAGTTGCAGAGGGCCTCACTAAGTAGCTGAGGCTGGCCGCGAACCCGGATCCTCTGGTCTCTGCCTCCCAAGTACTGGGATTACAAGAGTGCACCACCACGCCCGGCAACCCTGTTTTTTTTTTTTTTTTTTCTGAACTGGGGATGAAACCCAAGGGCATTCTACCTCCAATCTACACTCCCAGCCCTATTTTTTATTCTTTATTTTGAAGCAGAGTCTCACTAAGTTGAGGAGGGCCTCACTAAGTAGCTGAGGCTGGCCACAGACCTATGATCCTTCTGTCTCAGCCTCCCAAGTACCAGGATTACAAGCATGCACCACCACGCCCGGCTTTTATTTTTGAAACAGGGTCTTACTAGGGTTCTGAGAGTCTTGCTGCATTGCTCAAGATGTTCTGGAACCTGTGATCCTGCTGTCTCAGTCTCAAAAGTACTGGGATTATAAGCATGTGCCATCACGCCCCGCTCTTCCTATACAAAATTTAAATATAAAAAATATTTCATTGCAGCTGGGTATGGTGGCGCACACCTGAAATCCCAGTACTTGAGAGACAAGAGGGTTGTAGGTTCAAGACCAGCCTTAGCAACTTAGCGAGACCCTGTTTCAAAATAAAAAATGAAATAGGGCTAGAGGGGTGTAGCTCAGAGGTAGAATGCCCCTGGGTTCAATCCCCAGTACCACAAAAAATAAAAATAAAAATAAAAATAAAAAATAGGAGCCAGGTATGGTGGTGCATGGTTGTAATCCCAGTACTTGGGAGGCTGAGACAGGAGGATCATAGGTTCAAAGCCAACCTGGACAACTTAAGAGAGGTTCTCAGAATTCTAGTGAGACCCTGTTTCCAAATAAGAAATAAAATCAGGCTGGGGGTGTACCTTGGAGGTAGAATGCCTCTGGATTTAATCCCCAGGACCAATAGGAAGGGATATGGGTAGAGCTCAGAGGGTAGAATGCCCCTGAGTTCAATCCCTAGTACCCCCCCAAAAAAAGGCTTGGGGTGTAGCTCACTTGCCTGGCATGCTCAAAACACTGAGTAGAAACCCCAGTACCACCACCATCCTGATAACAACAACAATAATAATAATAATGCTGGGCATGGTGGCACAGGCCTATAATCCCTGCACTTGGGAGGCTGAGACAGGAGAACAGGTTCAAGGCCAACCTCAGCAACTCAGAGAGGGCCCCCAGCAACCCAGTAAGACCCTGTTTTTTTTTTTTGTGCGTGTGTGTGTGTGGTACTGAGGATGGAACCAGGGACAGGCTACCTCTGAGCTATACCCCAGCCCTATTTTATTCTTTGATTTTGAAACGGGGTCTCACTAAGTTGAGGAGGCTGGCGCAAACCTGCAATCCTCCTGTCTCAGCCTCCCAAGTACTGGGATTACAAGTGTGCGCCACCATGCCCGGCTGAAACCCTGTTTCAAAATAAAAAATAAGCCGGGCGTGGTGGCGCACGCTTGTAATCCCAGTACTTTGGGAGGCGGAGACCAGAGGATCCGGGTTCACGGCCAGCCTCAGCTCTCTCTCTCTCTCTCCTTAGTGAGGCCTCCGCAACTTCATGAGACCCGGTTTCAAAATAAAGTATAAAATATAGGGCCAGGGGTGTAGCGCGGAGGTTCAATCCCCGGCACCACAAAAAATAAATAAATAAATGAATGAATAAAAATAAAAAATAAATTAGGGCTGCAGGTGTAGCTCAGAGGTAGAATGCCCCTGGGTAGAATCCCAGAACCAAAAGTAGTAATAAAAATAATTACGCTGGGTGTGGTGACACATGCCTGTAATCCCAGTACTTGGGAGGCTGAGACAGGAGGATCACAGGTTCGAGGACAGCCTCAGCAAGCAGTGAGACTCTCATCAATGTAATGAGATCCTATTTTGAACCAAAAAATAAAACAGGGCTGGGATGTAGCCTGGAGGTAGAAAGCTTCTGGGTTCCATCCCCAGTATAAAAGAAAAATACTATTACTATTATTATAGCTTTTAATTAAGTTGGGTGTTGTGACATATGCCTGTAATCCTAGTACTTGAGAGGCTAAAACAGGAGGATTGCAAGTTCAAGGCCAACCTCAGCAACTTAGCCAGACCCTGTTTCAAATTAAAAAAATAGCTGGAAGTGATGGCATATGCCTGTAATCCCAGTACCTGGGAGGCTAAGATGGGATCACAGGTTCACAGCCAGCCTCAGCAACTCAGTGAGGCCCTCTACAACTTAGTGAGACCCAGTTTCAAAATAAAAAATATAATAGGGCTGAGGGTGTAGCTCAGAGGTAGAATGCCCCTGAGTCCAATCCCCAGTACCACAAAAATAAAAACAAAAACAAAATTTCAAGAAATAGTTGAGCCAGGTGTGGTGGCGCACACTTGTAATCCCAGTACTTGGGAGGCTGAGACAGGTGGATCACTGGTTCGCGGCCAGCCTCAGCTACTTAGTGAGGCCCTCTGCAACTTAGTGAGTCCCTGTTTCAAAATAAAGAATAAAAAATAGGGCTGGGGGTGTAGCTCGGAGATAGAATGCCCCTGGGTTCAATCCCCGGTACCGCCAAAAAAAAAAAAAAAAAAAATAGTTGAGCCGGGCCTAGTGGCTCACGCTTGTAATCTCAATACTTGTGAGGGTAGGACAGGAGGATCGCAGGCTCAAAGCCAGCCTCGGCATCTTAGCAAGGCTCTCAGCAACCTAGTGAGATCCTGTTTCTAAATAATAAATAAAACCGGTCTGGAAAATGGCTCTGGGTTCAATCCTTAGTACCAAAAAAAAAAAAAAAGAATGGTGAATGCCTACTCTATAAATATTTGGCATCTCTACCTTCTGTTTGTTTATCCTGATGCATTTCCATGGGGGCACTTTTTTTTTTTTGCGGTACTGGGAATTGAACGCAGGGACGTTCTACCTCTGCGCTACACCCCTGGCCCTATTGTTTTTCATACTTTTTTTTTTTTTTGCGGTACTGGGATTGAACGCAGGGGCGTTCTAACACCTCCGCGCTACGCCCCTGGCCCTATTTTTTATACTTTATTTTGTAACCGGGTCTCACGAAGTTGCGGAGGGCCTCACTAAGGAGAGAGAGAGAGAGAGAGAGAGAACGAGAGAGCTGAGGCTGGCCACGAACCCGGATCCTCCGGTCTCCGCCTCCCAAAGTACTGGGATTACAAGCGTGCGCCACCACGCCCGGC
>PVJS01059393.1:0-11531 GCA_004027185.1 Glis glis | reverse complement strand
CGGGGATTGAACCCAGGGGCGTTCTACCTCCGCGCTACACCCCCGGCCCTATTTTTTATACTTTATTTTGAAACCGGGTCTTATGAAGTTGCAGAGGGCCTCACTAAGTAGAGAGAGAGAGAAAGAGAGAGAGAGAGAGAGAAAGAGAGAGACAGGGAGAGAGAGAGAGAGCTGAGGCTGGCCGCGAACCCAGATCCTCCGGTCTCCGCCTCCCAAAGTACTGGGATTACAAGCATGCGCCACCACACCTGGCGACTTCATTCACTTTCCTATGGGCATTTTCTTTGTTCAAAACACGCTATTCCATCTTAACCGATGAATTAAGACTTTCTAGAAAAAAAATGACATGATTTAGATACATCTTTGCTTTAAGAAAGTCCACGATGGTCAATTCTCAACTTGCAGACAACAGCTTTTTGCTGGGTTTCCAGGTCTGAGGTGTGTGGTAGCACGGGGCGGGGTACCTGAGAGCTGACCACGGGGGGCTTTCTGTTGGCGAGGGAGGCAGCTTAGGTCTGTGGGGGTCGCCAGCCGCCTGTGCTGCTCTGAGAGACAGGAGAAAGGTGCACAGCAGAGCATAAACATGGCCTGGTGTTAGGCTGGAGGAGCTCGGAGGGCTTGGAACAAGGAAACTTAACCTGACCCAGACTGGCTTGGGGGTTAGGGTAGGCAGGGCGAGAGGTATTGTCCTTTGAACTGAGCCTCCAGGGGTGGATGGGCCCGCCCCCATGTCACAGAGGGAGCAGAGTTGGGGCAAAGGCATGGAGTGCTTTGATCGAAGGGCAAGTGGCCCATGGTAGCTCCAGGGGGTCAAATGCGGGGGTCGCTGGAGAAGTGACAAGCAGGGACCTAAGCACAGCATTGTCACAGCCTGAGGGAGCCACTGAGACATTTTTAAACCAGAGGTTGTGGGGGTCAGCTTGCGTTTTGGAAAGATTAGCCAGAGGGTCACACTGGAGGTAGGTGGAGAGGCTGGGAGAGGAAACGGATCCAGGGAAGAGGGCTGCTGCCGTATTTAGGCAGAAGCTTGGTGCACGTCTCTCTTGGATCTCACCCCCCACTTCCCCTTACATATCACTGAGATGGGTATCGGTGATTTCATATACGTACATAGCATTATTTAAACTGTTTTAGCCTCTTTGCTTAAAATTTGCTAAGACATGTGTTCAGTTTCTTCTCTTGTCAGAGTCACTAATGTTGTCACAAGAGGAAATAAATCCACCATTCTTTTTAAGTATTTTTTTTTTTTGCAGTACCAGAGATTGAAGCCAGGGGCATTCTACCTCTGGGTTATACCCCCAGCCCTATTTTTTATTCAAAATAAATTTTGAAACAGGGTCTCAGAAAGCTGTGAAGGGCCTCACTAAGTAGCTGAGACTGGCTGTGAACCTGGATCCTCCAGTCTCAGCCTCCCAAGTACTGGGATTACAAGCGTGCGCCACCATGCCCGGCTCCCTATTTTTTATTCTTTATTTTGAAACAGGGTCTCACTAAGTTGCAGAGGGCCTCACTAAGTAGCTGAGACTGGCTGCAAACCAGGATCCTCCAGTCTCAGCCTCCCAAGTACTGGGATTACAAGTATGTGCCACCACGCCCAACCTTTTTAAGTATTTTTAAGTGAGACATTTCAGTCCCTTCTGGGAAAATTAATGAGAGCTGATCAATGTCAACGCCAGTTCTTATAACTGAAGAACTCCTGTGGGTCGCCTTGGCCCCTTGCACTATAAATTATGTTATGACGCTGGGCGTGGTGGCTCACGCTTGTAATCCCAGTTCTTTGGGAGGCGGAGACTGGAGGATCTGGGTTCGCGGCCAACCTCAGCTCGCTCTCTCTCTCTCTCTCTCTCTCTCTCTCCCTAGTGAGGCCCTCTGAAACTTCATGAGACCCGGTTTCAAAATAAAGTATAAAAAATAGGACTGGGGGTGTAGCGCGGAGGTAGAACGCCCCTGGGTTCAATCCCCGGTACCGCAAAAAAAAAAAAAAATTATGCTATGACATCCTTTCCACTTCCTGTCCTTGATACAAGGAAACAGATTTTATGCTGAAAGGTGTGTGTTTTCTATTTTATACTTTTAATAGCCATACAAGATAAAAACAAACCAACTTAACTAAGCTTCTCATACTGCCACCAGAGTCCACTAGGTCATATTCTCTTGGGTACAAGATAGAAGGAATCCCAGAGGTGTGTGTGCTGGCCCCAAATTAGAGAGGGTATAGTTTTAAGTGTAAGATAGAAATGCTTCTCTATTTATTGCCCGTGGGGATGACAAATAATAGAATAATAAACTAGGTGAAAATTCATCCTTTCAAACGGATGCTTCATTTTTATAAGGAAAAAAATCTGTCTATTTTCATTAATTTGGTAAATCTTTCCAAACTATGAGTCACTTCTATGGGAACAACTCAGACCTGTTTTTTAACACTGCCTGAAAAATGGACACGGTTTATTTATTTATTTATTTATTTATTCGGTACTGGGGATTGAACCCAGGGGCATTCTACCTCCGGGCTACACCCCCAGCCCTATTTTTTATTCAAAATAAATTTTGAAACAGGGTCTCACTAAGTTGCAGAGGGCCTCACTCAGTAGCTGAGGCTATCTGCGAACCGGGCTCCTCTGGTCTCAGCCTCCCAAGTACTGGGATGACAAGCGTGCCCCACCATGCCTGGCAGGGATGGGGTTTATAAGTCCCAAAATAATAACTGTTTCATAGCTGGTGGGCCTCGGTCGCTCAAACCTCACAGTTCCTCTTTTCTCCAGGCATGACGGAGATGGTGCGAAAAATCACTCTGAGCAGAGCGGTGAGAATCATGCAGAATCTCTTTCCTGAGGAGTACAACTTCTACCCGCGCTCCTGGATTCTGCCTGACGAGTTCCAGCTCTTCGTTGCTCAGGTAGATGGCGCTCTGTCCCTGTGCCCTTGAATTCCACTGTGCTTGTGACTATGTCCTGGGTGCTGGGAGCTGGGCCAAGGGACCCCAGGAAGCTGAGCCCGACTTAAGGAGCGACTCACCATACACGTGGGCATTGCATACAGCGCCGAACAGGTGGGTGACAGGTAGGGAAACTGAGGAAGTGCGTCCTGACCCGCAGCTGAGACTGGAGCTGGATACTGGAGTCAGAGCATTGGCGGGCCGGGGAGATGGAGTGGGGGTTAAGCCCACAAATGGAACGGGCCATTTGGGAGAGTCCTAGAGCTGGGGGGGGGGCTCTCTGGCTTCCAGTGGTATGAAATATGGGGGTCAGGCTCTGTTTAAAGGCCAAGGAGCAGGTTTCATAACCTGAGGGAGGATACCCTTTTTTTTTTCTTCAGTACTGGGAATTGAACCCAGGGGTCATCTACCTCTGATCTATACTCAGCCCTATTTTATTTTGAAATGGGGTCTCACTAAGTTGCAGAGGGCCTCGCTAAGTTGCTGAGGCTGGCCTCAAACCTGCAATTCTCCTGTGTCAACCTCCCAAGTACTGGGATTACTGGTGTACACCACCACGCCCAGCTTGGAGGGCACCTTTTAAGAGACAGGCTTCAATGTGTTCCAGAATCAGTTCCCAATGGGCTGTCCCATCTCGAAGCAGTGTGTGTCAGCTTGATGTACTTTGGCTTCTTCGCCACTGATCCTGAGACAGAAGCATAGGGAAGCAGGACTCAGAATTGCCATTTTGGTTAGTCTTTTAACAGATTCATTTAGGACCATGGCAAAGCCTTTGGCAGGTTCCGTGGTCCGTACCAAAGCTGTGGACTATGGGTAACTAGTCAACAGAGGTCTGTGTAATCCCAATGAGGTCGATACCTTTCTGTGGTCCTATTATGTTCCAGGTCTTGTGCTAGGAGCTAAACATTATTTCTTTTAATCCCCACAGCAATCTTGTAATACTGGTTTTAGTAATAGCACCATTTTGTGGACAAGGAGACCGAGGTTTGAGAGACTAAGTGATGTGCTTGAGAAGCAGTATTTAAACCTAGAGCTGATTTCAGGGCCTCTGGTTTTCATCATTTATTTTATTGCCTCTGTATCATTTTGGTTTTAATATTGAATCATAAAACTTGTAATAAAATTATGATTTACCAAACAGGAAGTCAGCTTGAAGTGACAATTTTAGAAGGAAGAGCTCTAGGAGACAATGGTCACATGGCTGTGTACATGTTGTTTAAAATTGGCCAGGCATGGTGGCACACAGCTGTAATCCTAGTACTTGGGAAGCTGAGACAGGAGTATCGTAGGTTTGAGGCTAGTCTCAGCAACTTAGCAAGACCCTCAGCAATTTAACAAGACCCTGTTTCAAAATAAAAAATAAAATAGGGCTGAGGATGTAGCTCAGAGGTAGAATGCCCCTGGGTTCAACTCCCAGTAGTCCTCCCCATCAATGCATCAAACTATTAACTTAAACTGGGTGTATTTTGTTGTATGTAAATTATGCTACAATAAAGCTAATTTTAAAAATAGCTCTCAGCTGCTCCCTATACTCACTCCAATCTCCTACTTCGGCGTCTCTGCTCAACCTGTTCTTGCTGTGTGGAATGTGTTCCTTTCCCATCTCTACAACTATCTATATCTATTATGCAGGGCCAAATTAAGACAAGATCCACTGTCTTCAAAATGTAATAAGTGAGAGGAGACTGTCCACTGTCCCCAAAGTCCCCGTGTGCCTCTACAGTGAGCTTCCTTGATCCCTCTCCCAGGCAACCACGGCTTTGCATTCTCATTATAGATTAGTTTTGCCTGGTGAAGAAGTTCATGTAAATGGAATCATGTCATGCATACTCTTGGGTCTTTTGAGATTCATCTATGTTTGTTGCATCAGTTGTTTGTATTTTCATTGCTGAGTGGTTTTCCATTGTATGAGCATACCACAATTTGTTTAACCATTCAGCCATTGATGGGCATCTGGGTTATTTCCAGTTTGGTGAAGTTACAAATAAAGCTATCACAATGATTCATAAACAAGTCATTTTGTAGATATATGCTATCTTTCTCTTGGTTAATACCTAGGAGTGGAATCTTTAGATCATGTGATATGAGTATGTTTGACTTTATAAGAAGTTACCAGACTTCTTATATGAAACTCCAAAGTGGTTGTATTTTACATCCCACTGACAATGTGTAAGAGTTGTAGTTGTTCCACATCATTGCCAATACTTGATATTGTTAGTCTTTTTAATTTTAGACATTCTGGTAGATATAAAGTTGTATTGCTTTATGGTTTTGATTTATACATCCCTTATGACTAGTGAGTACATTTCCATGTACTTTCTAGACATTTAAATATCTTCTTTTTTTCCATAAGCTGATCTGTAAGTATGTTATTAAAGATACCTTTCATAACCGGTCATGGCATTTCAGGCAGGATGTGGGTACAATATACAACTTTCAGACTCCCTTCTTGGGTGGCCCACTGTTAGTTTGGATATAGAATGTCTCCTGGTAGAGCTTATGGGTTGGCAATGCAAAAATGTTCAGAGGTGAAATAATTCAATCATGAGGTTCTAATTTCATCAGTGGGGAAGTCCATTGATGGATTAATGGATTTATTGGGTGGTAATGTAGGCAGGAAGGGAGAGGTAGATCACTGGGGCCGTGGCCATGGGGATTATAAACATCTCTTGCCCCTCCCCTTGTCCTCTCTCGCTCTCTGCTTCCTGCTGCCATGCCCTGAGCTCCGCAGACATGACCTGGCCTAACATGGACTGGAACCTCCAGGACTATGAGCAGTAATTCCTCCTTCCCCCTGAGTTGTGCTCACAGGTATTTTGGGTCAGAGCAGTGAGAATGTCAAGTGAAACAACTACCAGAATCAGAAAGCCACTTTAAAACCCGACAAGGTCCTCATGTGATGCTTTGAATAAGGAAAGTTTAGAGTGAGGGTTGACATTTCACATTTAGCATGTCACTAACTTTTCAGGAAATGAAATAAAAATGGCAGAATTACCAATTGAAGATCCACAGTCTAGAAAAGGGATCGCTGTTCTTTTGAGGGACACTATCTCAATGAGGTCACTGGGAAGTCCAGATTGCCTGGCAAACTGCAAAAACTAATTTTAGGGTGTCAGGTCCTAACAGGTTTCTGGGTTTATTTCTGTTTTTATTTATTTTTTATTTTTTATTTTTTTGAGGCACTGGAGATTGAACCCAGGGGGCTCTCTTCCACTGAGCTACATCCCCAACCCTTTTTATTTTTTTATTTTGAGACAGGATCTCTCTAAGTTACCAGGCTGGCCTCAAACTTGTGATCCTCCTGCCTGAGCCTCCTGAGTAGATGGAATTACAGGCCTGGGCTATCGTTAAATCTATGCTGATGGCAGAGAGGGAGAGGAGGATGTAAAAAGGGATTTGAGTTTTCCCACACCACAAGAGGTTTGTGCCATGGGGGCCATGTGAGTAAATGTCAGGGAACCCTCCTCCCAGGAGCCAAGAGGAAGTCTCTCAACACTAACAGGGACAGGTGTTTCCCCTACATCAATACAGCTTTGGAGACATTGTATTAGTGACATATGCTCCTTCCCTGAAAAACAATGAAGTGTTCTGTGTGCTAAAAAAATACCTTAAAACAAATAAACCCCAATGTTGCATTTTAATAAGACTAGATAAAAATAGTATTTCAAAGTGTACAGTCCCCAGAAGTACATAATTATCAACAAGACACACGCTTCCCTCGGCATCTCCAGCGCCGCCTTCTCTCTGTGCCTGGTCTATCCCAGCATCTGCACTTTCTGAAGTTGTTTTCATCCTTGCCACTGTCAGCTTTTCCCTTTGTCCCTTTGGATCCCTTCTCTTTCTTTTTTTCAGGGCCTTTTGAGGCTTGGGTTCTGGATTTGGAGAAGCAGGTTCAACCTATCTGAATTTTTAGTGTTCTTCTTGTTGATAGCATGTACTTAGGTTATTGTTTTTTCTCCAATTTGACAATCACTGCCTTTTAATTGTGTGCATAGTCCATTTATACTTAATATGTAATATAAGTGTTGTATTCAAGTCTACCATCTTGCTATTTCTTTTCTGTTTATTCTGTTTGGATTAATTGAATAGTTTTAAAGTTTTATTTTATCTTCTCTTTAGGTTTATTAGCTATTGCTACTTGAAAAATGTTTTTACTTTTTGTCCTAGTCCTGCAATCTAAAGTTTACAATACATCTTTACCTTACCACATTTATGTCTAATAATAATAATAACTGACCATACTCTCATTTCAACCAAAATATAAGCACATTACAACAGCAAAATCCTATGCCCACCCCATCCTATGCGCTCTTTTCATATATTTTACTCATAACTAACTCCATGATACATTATTATTTCTGCTTTGAAAAGCAGATCATCTTAAAAAACTAAAAAGCATGTTTATTTGTCTTTTATACTCACCATATATTTATCATTTCCAGCACTCTTCATTCTTTTGTGTAGCTCTGGGATTCTATCTGATATTACTTTCCTTTGGCTTAAAGAATTTCCTTTAACACATTTTTTTTTTTTGTAGTGTGGGTCTACTGGTGGCAAATTCCCTTAGCTTTTGTTTGTCAGAAAATGTCTTTACTTTGCCTTCAGTTTTTAAACTGTTTTGAAATAAATTTAGACTTACAAAAAGTTACAAAGATAGTATGGAGTTTGTTCCCCTATCCCCTTCAGGTAGCTTCCCCAGTGTCACATTATATACAATTACTGAAACTGGGAAGTTAACATTGATATAGTATTATTAAATAATCTACACATCTTATTTGAATTTGTCCTATTGCCTGTTAGAGTCCTTTTCTGGTACAAGATCCACTCCACAATCGTTAGTTGTCATTTCTCCTCAGTCTCCTCTAAGCTGTGACAGTTCCTCAGTCTGACTTTGTCTTTCATGACCTTGACTCTTTTGAAGAGTACAGCCGGTTATTATTATTATTATTTAAGAATGACCTTCAATTTGGTTTTGTCTGATTTTTCTCATGACTTGTTTTACATTACACATTTTCAGCAAGAATATCACAAAAGTAATGTTGTGACCTTCCCAATGCAGAATATCAGGAGGTACATGATGTCAGTTTCATATTCCTGGTGTTAACATTGATCACTTAAAGTAGTATACCTCTTATCCCCCTGTAATCCTTTCTTTCTTCCCCTTCATGCCCTCTATGAGTATCCTTGGGCAACTGTGGATCTGCCCTCTGTTAATTTTACTTTACGCTTTTTAGAATGTTATATAGATGGAATCATATAGCAGGTCCTCTCTGTCTCTCTTGGTTTGGCTTCTTTCACTCAACATAATTATTTTGAGGTTCGTTCTTTTAGCACATATCAATAATTCATTTATTTTTATTTCTAAGGAATATTCAATTGAATGTTTATGCCACAGTTTGTTTATGCCTTTACCAACTGATAGACATTTGGGTTGATTCCAGTTTTGGGGTATTGCAACTAAAAGTACTTTGAACATCTGTGTATGAGTCTTTGTGTGAACGTGTTTTCATTTCTTTGGGGTAAATGATTAGAAATGGAATGATTAGATCACATAATAGCTGTATATATTCATTTTTAAAGAAAATACCTGTTCTTTTCCAAAGTTGTGCTATTTTATAATTCTATCAGCAATGTGTGATCAGTCCAGTTCCTCTGTATCTCTGCCAACACTTGGTAGTGGTCAGTCTATTAAATTTTAGTCATTCTAATAGATATGTAGTAGCCTCTGATAGTTTCAATTTGCTTTTTTCCCCCTAATGACTAATGATGTTGAGCATTTTTTATGCTTTTATTTGCCATCTAAATCTATTCTAAGATGAAATGTCTGTTTACATATTTTGTCTTTTTAAAAAATTCGAGGGTTTATTTTTTATTATTGAGTTTTGAAAATTCTATATATATATATATGTATATTGCAGTACTGGGAATCGAACCCGGGGTCATTCTACCTCCGAGCTACACCCCCAGCCCTATTTTTTATTCTTTATTTTGAAACAGGGTCTCACTAAGTAGCTGAGGCTGGCTGTGAACCCGGATCCTCTGGTCTCAGCCTCCCAAGTACTGGGATTACAAGCATGCGCCACCACACCCAGTATTCTTTCTATATTTTGAATTCAGGCATTGATAAGATATACCAGTTATAAATATTTCTGCCTGATTCATGCCTTGTCTTTTCATTCTCTAAATAGTATCTTTTGAAGAACAGGTTTGCAACCTTGATAGATTCCAGTTTCCCAGTTTTTTCTTTTATGGATCATGCTTCTGGTGTCATATACAGAAATCTGTATCTATATATGTCATATATAGAAACTTGCCGGATGTGGTGTCGCACACCTATAATCCCAGTACTTGGGAGACTGAGACAGGAGGATCACAGGTTCGAGGACAGCCTCAGGAAGGAGTGAGACTCATCAACCTAGCAAGACCCTGTTTCAAAATAAAAATAAAATATGGCTAGGGGTGTAGCTGGGTGGTAGAATGCCCTTGAGTTCAATCCCCAGTACTTCAAAAAGAAGGAAGGAAGGAAGGAACGAACGAACGAAGGAAGGAAGGAAGGAAGGAAGGAAGGAAGGAAGGATGGAAAAGAAACCTAACCCAAGATTACAAAGACGTTCTCCTATATTTTTGTCTAGAAGCTTTGCAGTTTGAGTTTAAATTTAAGTTTATGATTAATTTTGAGTTAATTTTTATATATGGACTGAAGCTCACTTTTTTGCATGTGAATATCTAATTGTTTCCAAAATATTTGATGACACAAACCTTTCTCCTCTAAACTGCCTTTGCACCTATGTTGAAAACAGTCGTCCAAATATGTGTGCATGTATTTCTGAATTCGCTATTCTATTTCACAGCTCTATTTGTCTATCTTTATGTCAAAGTTTCATCAATTAATTAGTGTAACTCCATGATAAGCCTTGCCTTGCAATCAGGTAGTGTAAATTCTTCAACTTTGCTCTTTTTCAAAGCTGTGTTGGCTATTACAGTTCTTTGATCAGCCATATGAAATTTAAAATACGTTTGTCAAGTTCTACAACAAAAAAAAAGCCTGCTGAGAATTTGAATGGGATTGTGTTGAATCTATGTATCACAACATTGAGTCACTGGGCATGGTGGCGCACTCCTGTAATCCCAATCCTTGGGAGGCTGCGACAGGAGGATCACAGGTTTGCGGCTAGCCTCAGCAGCATTGAGTCTCTTCCGACCTATGCACATGGCATATCTCTCCTTTATTTAGGTCTGCTTTAATTTCTCTGAACAATTAATTTTTTTTTGCTTACAGATCTTTCACCAGATTTATTTCTACTCCAGATTGACACATTGGCAATGTTTTATTTTTAAACTTCAATTTCTAGTTGTTGTGAGGATATAAAAATGTAGTTGATTTTTCTTTGTATTTTGATCTTACAGCCTTGTAGCTTACTTTGTAAATTCTACTAGATTTTCTATCTTCTGAGATGGTATTATGTCTGACCTTCTGACTAGCCCTGGGTTTCTTTTTCTTACCTTATTGTGATATCTTCCATACTTCTACTGAACTTTTTGAATATATGGAATGCATTAAATCACCGTGTTAATGTCCTTGTCTACTGATTCTAACTCTGTGTCTGTTCTGAGTTGGTTTTAATTTTTCCTTCATCATGGTTTATGTTTCCGTGCTCCTTTTCATGCCTAATAGGTATCTCTATCTGGATGCCAGACACAGGGAGGAGTTTGTCTTTGAATATTTTTCATCCCTATACATGTTCTTGAACTTCGTTATGGGATCCAGTTAAGTTACTTGGAAATAAATCCCAGGTCTTGCTTCTGAGGTTTGTAAGGCAGTACTGGACCACTTCTCAGTCTAAGGTGAGTTATTCCTCGCTATGGAGGCAAGAATCTTTCATATAATGCTCCCAGCGCCCCATGAATCATGATGTTTTCCAGTCTGGCTGGTGAGAGATGCTGCTATTCCTGGCTCTGTGTCGGCGGCAGGCATTGCTGCCTCTAGAACTTTCCAAGGCTTCTTTCCTTGGCCTCAGGTGGTTTCCTCACATGTGTGCACTGGTCTGTACTGGGCTGAACATTCCAGGGATGTCCTCGCTGCTCTCGAATTCTCTTTTTGTGCAGCAGTCTCCTTCCCAGCACTCTGTCCTGACAATGCCCGCAATCTGAGAGTGCCCCACTCACAGCTGCATTTTCTCAACTCAAGGAGCCCCCCAACTTTCTGCCCCACAGCCTGGCTCTCTCAAAGCAGTAAACTGAGGCAATCATAGGGTTAACATCATTGAATTCCTGTCTCTCGAGAATCATTGTCCTTCATTATCTCATATCCAGCATCTTTCATGTATTTTATTCATTTCGTTGGTTAGTTCAGGGGTAGGGGGACAGCAAACGTAACTTTTGAGCCGGGCGTGGTGGCACACGCTTGTAATCCCAGTACTTGGGAGGCTGAGACAGGAGGATCGCAGGTTTAAGGACAGCCTCAGCAAGTAGTAAGACTCTCATCAACCTAGCGAGACCCTGTTTCCAAATAAATAAAATCAGGCTGGAGGTGTAGATAGAATGCCCTTGAGTTCAATCCCCAGAACCACACACACACACACACACACACACACAC
>PVJS01059392.1:0-11530 GCA_004027185.1 Glis glis | reverse complement strand
CACCTCTTCCTCTCCTTGGTTCCCCTCACCTCCCCCGCCCCCGCCTTGGTTCCCCCTCATCATCTTTCCACCTAGGTTTTCCCTCACCATCTACCCACCCTCAGTTCCTCCCTCACTGGAGATTGGAACCCAGGGGCATTCTACCTCCAAGCTACACCTCCAACCCTCCTTTTTTCTGCAACAGGGACATGCTAAGTTGATGAGGCTGTCCTCAAACCTGCAATTCTCCTGTCTCAGCCTCCCAAGTACTGGGATTACAGGTGTGTGCCACCACCACACTCACCTTTCAAGAACCTTAATTTTTTTTTTTTTTTGGTCACACTGGGAATTGAACCCAGAGGCATTCTACCTCTGAGCTACACTCCCAGCCCTATTTTATTTTTATTTTGAAATAAGGCGTCTCTAGGTTGATGAGAGTCTCACTACTTGCTGAGGCTATTCTAGAACCTGCAATCCTCCTTTCTCAGCCTCCCAAGTACTAGGTTACTGGCATGAGTCACTAGACCCGGCTTGTTTTTTTTATTTTGAAATAGGGTCTTGCTAAGTTGCTGAGGCTGGCCTCGAACCTGCAACCCTCCTTTCTCTGCCTCCCAAGTACTGGGATCACAGGCATGCGGCATCAAGAAACTTAACCTGAATCACATTTGTGAAGTCCTCTTGGCATGTATTTAACATATTTGCATTTTCCGGGATTTTAGGACATGGGTATCTTTTGGGGGCTAGCAGGGATTCTCCTGAAAGCTTTCAATCTCTTCAGGTGATTCTTCATGGAGGCAAATGACTAGATCCGAACTTTTTGGCTTCTCCCATATCTATAGTAATGTTTTTGCTCCAACAGGGTGGAGCCTCAGCAACAAAATTTGAACAATTCAAATAATAACTAAGTGAGGTGTGGTGGTGCATGCTTACAATCCTAGTACTTGGGAGGCTGAGACAGGAGGATCGCAGGTTCACGACCAGCCTCAGCTACTTAGTGAGGCCCTCTGCAATTTGGTGAGACCCTGTTTGAAAATAAAAAATAAACTGAGCATGGTGGCACACACTTGTAATCCCAGTACTTGGGAGGCTGAGACCAGAGGATCTGGGTTCGTGGCCAGCCTCCGCTATTTAGTGAGGCCCTCCACAACTTCATGAGACCTGGTTTTAAAATAAAGTATAAAAAATAGGGCCGGGGGTGTAGCTCAGAGGGAGAACGCCCCTGGGTTCAATCCCCAGTACCACAAAAAAATAAAAAATAAAAAAAAATAAAGAATAAAAAATCGGGCTGGGGGTGGTAGCCTCTGAGTACTCAGAGGTAGAATGCCCCTGGGTTCAATCCCCAGTACCACCAAAAAAAAAAAGTAATAACTAAACAACATTTTTCTTGCCTGTTTGGATTCAAATTTATGCCCACCACATCAAGGCGTGGTGGTGCACACCTATAATCCCAGTACTTGGGAGGCTGAGACAGGAGGATCACAGGTTCAAGACCAGCCTCAGCAACTTAGCGAGATCCTCAGCAACATAGACCCTGTTTCAAAATAAAAAAAAAATAAAATAGGGCTGGGGATGTACCTCAGAGGTAGAACACCCCTGGGTTCAATCTCCAGTACCCCCAAAAATTGTTCCCCATATTCCCACTTATATAGGTTGACCATTTGACCCTTTGACCCAGATGACCCTTTGATAAGAATGGGCTTTACTCATTTTTCATCAAGACATTAGTTGATACCCAATTCTAATTTTCTGTGTATAATAACCGATAGATATTACCAAAGAAGAAAGAGGAGAAGGAAGCAGAAGAGAAGAAAGAGGTGAAGGAGGGCAGGAAACAAAAAAAGGAACTGGCATTTAATTTCGAGACTTTCCAGTGTATCGAGTGTTATACTATGCACTTTAATGCCCTCTGCACAGAATTCGCACAGGAAAATCTTTAATTTGCAAATTATTGTTACAACTTTATGAATAAGATGAGATCAGACATATGTCCCCCTAACACTAAGAACCTGTCAATATGAAAGCGTTGATTCTAGAATTGTAATGTATTATTTTATCCTTACAAAATAAGAAAGCATATAAGTTATACATGAAAACACACAGACTTTAATTCAGCAGAGAAGGGGGAGATAGTAAAATATATACTTTACTGATCCATATATATATGGATCGCAGGTTCAAGACCAGCCTCAGCAACTTAGCAGGACCCTCAGCAACTTAGTGAGGCCCTGTTTCAAAATTAAAATTAAAATAGGCCTGGGGATGTATCTCAGAGGTAGAACTCCCCTGGGTTCAATCCCCAGCACCAAGAAACTTGTATATGTATATATACATATACAAACTTATATACAAACTTGTATATGTATATATATGTGTGTATATATTAAGAACTTGTATATATATAAATAAGCATATATATACTTTTATATATATACAAAAATTTGTGTATATATTTGTGTATATATATACAAATTCTCGGGAGAATCAGTAAGACTCTCTGAGGTGGTTCCATATGTGCACTCCCTAGGCCCCCTTGACCCCATGACTCACCCTTCTCTGTTTCTCACAGTCTTTATCTCTGATGTGCAAAAGAAACATGCAAACCGGGCGTGGTGGCACACGCCTGTAATCCCAGTATTTGGGAGACTGAGACAGGAGGATCATAGGTTTGAGGCCAGCCTCAGCAACTTAGCAAGACCGTTTCCAAATAAAAATAAAATAGGGGTGAGGATGTAGCTCAGAGGTAAGGCGCCCCTGGGTTCAATCCCCAATACTACAAAAAAAGAGGGTATGCCTAAAAGGTTTGGGAAATCCCCTCTGGGGGAGAGGGTGGACACTGGCAGCAGGCAAGAGGGTGCCTGGGACAAACTCTCCCACCAATGGAGAGACCACCAGGTGGTGTCGCCTGGTTTCCACGGCCTCTGCTGCCCCCTTGTGGCCAGAACATGGCAGACAGAAAGAGCGCTTCCCAAACCGAAAAAGCGTTATGGAGATACACACAAGAAATCTTAGAAATGTGAAGGGGAGGCGAAGGGAATCAGACATAAAACACTACATGCTGTAGGATTCCAAATACATGAAGTTAAACACTAGGCAGGCGAGGCCGGGCGTGGTGGCGCACGCTTGTAATCCCAGTACTTGGGAGGCAGACACCGGAGGATCTGGGTTCGCGGCCAGCCTCAGCTACTTAGTGAGGCCCTCCGCAACTTCGTGAGACCCGGTTTCAAAATAAAGTATAAAAAATAGGGCTGGGGGTGTAGTTCGGAGGTAAAACGCCCCTGGGTTCAATCCCTGGTACCGCAAAAAAAAAAAAAAAAAAAACACTAGGGAGGCGAAAGGCGTGGTGACAGAAGCCAGATAGGAGGTCCCTACAGGCTGAGGGAGTAGTTAGGACAGGAAGAGACAGCAGGGAATATCAGGGTGGGCACAGGCTCCATATCTTGATCTGAAGGAGGTTACCCAGGTGCACACGCATGTGAACTCTGTTTAACTGGAAAGTGGAGATCGGTGCGTTCATCCTATATATAGTACTTCAACTCAAAAGAAAAAAAAGCTAGGTGAGGCGGTGCATGCCTATAATCTCAGGAGGCTGAGGCAGGAGGATCAAACATTCAGGTCTGGCCTGGACAACTTAACAAGACCCTGCTTCAAAAAATTTTAAAAAAAGATGTCAGGCGTGGTGGCGCACGCTTGTAATCCCAGTACTTGGGAGGCTGAAACCAGAGGATCCAGGTTCGCAGCCAGCCTCAACTACTTAGTGAGGCCCTCTGCAACTTAGTGAGACTCTGTTTCAAAATAAACAATAAAAAATAGGGCTGGGGGTGGAGCTCAGAGGTAGAATCCCCAGTACTGCAAAAATAAATAAATAAATAAAATGGCTGGGGGTGTAACTCAAAGATAAAACATCCCTGGGTCCAATCCTCAGGATGCCCCCCCTCCAAAAGAAAAAGGTTTCAATATCAAAGTGCTGATAAGACTGGAGGCTGGAGGCCACTGTGATCACAGCGTGAGAGGGGACCACCCTCTCATGAGAAGCCTGCTTCTCATTTAGCAGTCCTGGGGCCAGGCACATTCCATTCTGATCAGGACCTCTGGTCTACCTGGGAAGTACAGGTAATCCGCTGTGTGTGGTGGCGCACGCTTGTAATCCCAGTACTTGGGAGGCTGAGACAGGAGGATTGCAAGATGATGGCCAGCCTCAGCAACTTAGCAGAGATTCTCAGCAACTTAGCAAAACCCTGTTTCACAATGAAAAATAAAAAGGGCTGGGGGTTCCGGGCATGGTGGCACATGTTTGTAATCCCAGTACTTGGGAGGCTGAGACAGAAGGATCGCAGGTTTGAGAATAGCCTCAGCAACTTAGTGAGACCCTGTTTCCAAATAAAAAATTAAAAATGGGCTGGGGGTGTAGCTCAGAGGTAGAATGCCCCTGGGTTCAATCCCCAGCACCACAAAAAAGGGGGGGCTGGGGGTGTAGCTCAAATGTAAAATGCCTCTGGGTTTAATTCTCAGTATTGCCCCCACAAAGAGGAGAATGAGGAGGAGGAAGAGAAGAAGAAAGAGAAAAGGAAAAGGAAAAGGGAACTTTAATCTGAAATCCTGTACTAAAGCTCCACCTACCTTTTCTCCCAGGCCTGTTACTCCCCAAACCAGCTCTGTCTCCCAAGCCTATCACTCCCAAATTTCTGGACAATCTGTAAATCTTAGCAGTATAGTAAATTCATCCATTTAGGAAAACTACCTCACCCACTCTAAATTAGCTCATGTCAGCTCAAGGATCCTGAGCGAGCTGAGAAAGACCAGATCATCATGAACCAGCATGAGATCGCCTGGCTGACGTCATCCCGCACGTCTTCCCACACCCACCCAAGAGTCCTTCTTTATTATTTTTTTTTTTTTTTGGTACTAGGGATTGCATTCAGGGGCATTCTACTTCCAGGGTACAGCTCCCGCTCTTTGGTGTGTGTGTGTGTGTGTGTGTGTGTGTGTGTGTGTGTGTGTGTTTTGCAGTACTGGGGATTGAACCAGGGGCATTCTACCTCTGAGCTACACCCCCAGCCCTATTTTTTATTCTTTATTTTGAAACAGAGTCTCACTAAGTTGCAGAGGGCCTCACTAAGTAGCTGAGGCTGGACGCAAACCTGCGAGCCTCCTGTCTCAGCCTCCCAAGTTCTGCGATTACAAGCATGCACCACCAAGCCCGGCTATTTTTTTTTAAACAGGGTCTCACTAAATTGCTGAGGGTCTTGCTAAGTTGCTGAGACTGTCCTCAAACCTGCAATCCTCCTGTCTCAGCCTCCCAAGTACTGGAAATACAAGTGTGTGCCACCACGCCCAGATACCTGGGTTGAATCCCCAGTACCACAGAAAGAGAGAGAGGAGGGAGGGAGGGTGCTGGAGAAGGGTACCCCTTGGCAGGGAGGTGTACAGAGTGCTCCAGGCTGCCACCCGGGGCTCAACACTGGGTGTACATGGCTGCCACTGACACCTTCACCACCCAGGACCGTCCTTCCCCACATTACTAGAGGAACTTGGCAGGTGGCTAATGTCAAAGCTATTCTGGGTTGACTCAGGAAGGTAGAAGGAGCTTTTCAAGGCAGTGGATTTCCTTTTATGGTCTTATTTATTCCAATTTTATGTCCTGACTGGTGCTCCCTGCATCCCAGGGACCTCGCAGTAGAAGGCAGCAGAGATGGGTAGAGGAAAAACTACCCGAATTCAGTGCTTGCTACAGATAATTCAGACTGTAAAAATTAGGATTTTAGAATTAGAATAGGCGCCGGGCATGGTGGTGCACCCTTGTAATCCCAGTACTTGGGAGGCTGAAACAGGAGGATCGCAGGTTCACAGTCAGCCTTGGTTTCTTACTGAGGCCCTCCGCAATTTAGTGAGACCCTGTTTCCAAATAAAAAATTTAAAAAATAGGGCTGGGATGCCGGGCGTGGTGGCGCACGCTTGTAATTCCAGTACTTGGGAGGCTGAGACAGGAGGATCTAGGTTCATGGCCAGCCTCAGCTACTTAGTGAGGCCCCGAGCAATTTAGTAAGACCTTGTTTCAAAGTAAAGAATAAAAAATAGGGCTAGAGATGTAGCTCAGGGGTAGAATGCCCCTGGGTTCTGTCCCCAGTACAAGAAAGAAGGAAAGGAAAGGAAAGGGAAGGGAAGGGAAGTGAAGGGAAGTGAAGGGAAGGGAAGGGAAGGGAAGGGAAGGAAGGAAGGAAGGAAGGAAGGAAGGAAGGAAGGAAGGAGAGAGAAAGAAGGAAGGTGAGAGAAAGAAGGAAAGAAAGAAAGAGAGAGGAAGGAAGGAAGGAAGGAAGGAAGGAAGGAAGGAAGGAAAGAAAGAACGAACTAGAATAGACTTTAGAATAGAATTTAAGCTGGGCATGGTGGCGCACGCTTGTAATCCTAGTACTTTGGGAGGCGGAGACCGGAGGATCCGGGTTCGCGGCCAGCCTCAGCTCTCTCTCTCTCTCTCTCTCTCTCTCTCCCTCTCTCTCTCTCTCTCTCTCTCTCTCTCTCTCTCTCTATTTAGTGAGGCCCTCCGCAACTTCATGAGACCTGGTTTCAAAATAAAGTATAAAAAATAGGGCTGGGGGTATAGCGCGGAGGTAGAACACCCCTGGGTTCAATCCCCGGTACCGCAAAAAAAAAATAGAATTTAGGAAGGACTGTGTTCATTTATTGTTACAGTTTGGATATAGACTGTCCAATGGAAGAACTCATGTCCTGGCAATGCAGAAATGTTCAGAGGTGAAATAATTGAATCACGAGGGTTCTAATCTCATCAGTGGATAAATACATTGATGGATTAATAATTTGAGTGGATTTATTGGGTGGTAACTTAGGCAGGTAGGGTGTGTGGCCAGAGGAGGGGAGGAGGTAGGTCACTGGGGTGTGACCTTGGAAACCGTGTATGTCCCTCAATTCCTCCCCTTGCTCGAGCCCGAGCTCTCTCTCTCTCTCTCTCTCTCTCTCTCTCTCTCGCTCTCTCTCTCTCCGCCATGCCCTGAGTGTTATTGTTTGGATATAGACTGTCCCCTAAAATAGCTCATGTATTGACAATGCAAATGTTGAGAGGTGGAGTAATTGAATCATGAGGGTTCGAATTTCATCGGTGGATAAATCCACTAATGGATTTATTGGGTGGTAAGGTAGGCTGGTAGGGTATGGCTAGAGGAGGTAGATCACTGGGGGTGTGGCCTTGGGGACTATGTATGTCCCTTGTCCCCCGCCCTTGCTCTCTCTCTCTCTCTCTCTCTCTCTCTGTTTCCCACCACCATGCCCTGAGCTTCTGCAGATGTGACCTGGCCTAACATGGACTAAAACCTCTGAAACTTCCAGAACTGTAAGCCCCCAATAAATCTTTCTTCCTCTAAGTTGTGCTGTCAGATATTTTGGTCACAATAGTAAGAATGCTGACTGGAAACACTTATCATTGTTGATGACAATCTCATATATTCCTCTCTAAAGGAAAGCTAAGATTTTCCCCAAAACTAGGGTAGGAGCTGGATGTGGCGTTACACGCCCATAATTCCAGTACTTGGGAAGCTGAGAATAGAAGAGCACAGGTTTGAGACCAGCCTCAGAAATTTAGCGAAACCATCAGCAACTTAGTAAGAACTGTTTCAAAATAAAAAAAAAAAAATCCTCGTGTGGTGGCACACACCTGTAATCCAAGTATTTGGGAGGCTGAGACAGGAGGATCACAGGCTTGTGGCCAGCCTCAGCAATTTAACAAGACCTTCTGCAACTTAGTGAGACCCTGTTTCAAAATAAAAAAATAAAAAGGGCTAGGGGTGTAGATCGGAGGTAGAATGTCCCTGAGTTCAGTCCCCAGTACCACACAGAAAAATTAATTAATTAAATTGGGCTGGGGGTGTAGCTCAGAGGTAGAATGCCTCTAGGTTTGATCACACACACACACACACACACACACCAAAAAGAAAAAAAACAGGGTAGAATATGGAGGTAAATACACCAAGTGATGTGTGCATGTATGAGTGTATCACTTTGAATCTCACTATGATGTATAATTACAATGCACAATTAAAAGTATAAAAATACAAAGCAAAGTAAAGCAGCCCCGCATCTTGCCCACTCCCCAGAAGGGCAACGAGCAGTCCCAGCAAGGGCCGAGGTGAGGGCTGGGAGTCCCCTGGGTTTCCCTCCGCCAAGGTGAGTGGTTTCAGAGCATGACAAGCCACAGGTCCTCCGGGAGCAGCTGACTGCCCTGGCAAGTGAAGCCTGCTCTCCTGGGAGGAGGCACAGGGAGGTCCCTCGCCACCCCACACCTCTGTTTCCAGCTCCTTCCGCTCCTGGAGCTCAGGGGCGGCCGCCTTGCAATGCCCAGCTTCTAGAAAGGAGAGACCATATCCACAAACACAAGGGCTGGGACTGTCCCCAGGAGCCCCAGGAGCCAGGCCAGGGCCCCCCCATCACCTGCCCTCCATCCACACGGCCCACTTCCCAGGGGTTGTCAGGGACAGAAGGCCCCTCCCTCATCCCCCTCAATGTTCCTCCACACCCCCCATCACTAGGGTGTCCAGGACATTGTGTGACTCAGGAAACAGCTCAGACGGGAGGTTGCAGCGGCCTGAGAAGGGGCAGTGGGAGCCGAGGCAGTGGCCCTCCCTCGCAAGCACTCTGAGGGTCCCTGCCTGAAGACGGAGGGGGCGGGGCGCGGGGCAGGGATTTCTGGAATGAAGCCCCCTTTCCTGCTGCTGCTGCTGCTGCTGCTGCTGCCACCACCGCTGTGTTCCCCAAGGGTCACGAGCAGAGGTGAGGAATGGGGTGGGGAGGGGGAGTCTGGCTCCCTTAGGAAGATGTCCAGTGGGATGGGGGAAGGAGGGCTGAGCCCCAGGCCTTGAGGGGACACTGGATGGAAGGGATTTTGTCTCAAATGGGGACAGCCCGTGGGGAGAGCCAACTATGGGCTCCCTGCCAGGACCAGTGACTGCTGGGGGGTGGGCAAGAGGGTGCCCACCCCCCAGGGAGATCCCAGTAGAAAGGCAGAGGGCCCCTGTGGAGGAGAGAAGAAGGAAGGGGCCGACCACCTGCTAGGGGAAGAGATGAGAGGGGAGCAGGAGCTGGAGACATGGAAGGTCAAGGGTCCACCACGTCCCTTTCCTGTCCAGCTGTCCCCACCCCCCGGAAGCCTCGACGCTTGGGCTCTTCCTGGAGGAAATCCCTTCCCCGTCTCAGCCATTCACCTCCTGGGGCCCCCGTGGCCCCCCCTCTGGTCCCTGTTGTCTTGCTTCCAAGGGACGGAGCCGGGGCTGGACTTGGGAGGCCAGAGAATAAACAGGAAAAGGGGGAGGTGGGAGTAGTAATGGCGAGGCCTGGCACCCTCTGGGGGGTGAGACAGGGGGACAAGGGAGAGGGCTGTTGGCAGCACCTGTGGGCTGCTGCGACAGGGCGGTTGGGGGGCACGCATGGGCTGCTGTGACAGGTCTCTCAGTAGCACCTGCAGGAGGAAAGGTGAGACACGGCCCTGGGCATCTTCTCATCCTCCCTCTCCATCCCTAGGGCAACCGTGTGGAAGTCTTCCAGAACCCTGTGCCAACGGAGGCAGCTGCCTGAGCCCGGCTCAGGGGCAAGGGGTCTGCCAGTGAGTGTGCTGGGGGGAGGGGACCAAGAGACTAGAAAGAAGGGGGAGGGGCCGGGCGTGGTGGCACATGCACGCTTGTAATCCCAGTACTTTGGGAGGTGGAGACCGGAGGATCTGGGTTCATGGCCACCCTCAGCTCGCTCTCTCTCTCTCTCTCTCTCTCTCCCCCTGTCCCTCTCTCTCTTTCTACCTAGTGAGGCCCTCCGCAATTTCGTGAGACCCGGTTTCAAAATAAAGTATAAAAAATAGGGCCGGGGGTGTAGCATGGAGGTAGAACACCCCTGGGTTCAATCCCCGGTACCGCAAAAAAAAAGAAGGGGGAGGGGAGAGGTGAGGGGAAAGGGGGAGGGGGAAGTGAAGACGATGAAGAGAAACTAAAGACCACAGAGGGAGATGGGTGGAAAGGGAAGAGGGACCTGCGATGCCAGTCTCCCTCTCTCCCCCTGCCCAGGTGTGCCCCTGGCTTCCTGGGTGACATGTGCGAGTTTCCTGACCCCTGCCACGATGCCCAGCTCTGCCAGAATGGGGGCAGCTGCCAAGCCCTGCTTCCCACACCCCCAGGCTCCCCCGGCACCCCCTCTCCACTGGCCCCCAGCTTCTTCTGCACCTGCCCCGCTGGCTTCACCGGTGAGAGGTGCCAGGCCCGGCTCCGAGACCCCTGCCCTCCCAACTTCTGTTCCCAGAGGGGCCGCTGCCACATCCAGGCCTCAGGCGGTCCCCAGTGCTCCTGCGAGCCTGGGTGGACAGGTAAGGCTGGGGGTCAGGCAAGGGCAGCGGGCTGGGCTGGGGGTGGGACAGACAGAAGTGGAGCCTGGGACCGGGAGCCTTTTGAAGACAGAGGCCATGACGCTCCGCAAGCCAAGTCTCAGCTGGCTTACTCAAGACTGACACCCGCCGGCATGTGACTACTGAAATGTTGAAATACTGCCCAACGTGTTGAAGTATTTCTAAATGACGGGTGCCATCAGCCTCCTTAGCACCCCAGCCTGATGCCTCCCTGCTCCCTCCAGTCCTCCTCTAGCCCAGCAACTAGAGGGTCATTGCCTGTCTTACCGGGGGTCTCCGAGCTGTGCGTTCTGAGCATCTGAATGGCCCCTGTTCAGAGTGGGTATGCCTAACAGCCCTGGCAAGACTCCAGTGGGAGGAGGTATGGTGCGGCTGGAGGGACCCAGCCCAGAAAGAGAAGTGGGGGCACATTCCAGGAAGAGGAGCCAAACCCCAGGGCAAGCTTACTGCCTCAAAATGGGAGCAAATGGTATAGGGCATGGTGGTACACGCCTGTAATCCCAGCAATGAGAGGCTGAGATAGGAGGGTCACTGGTTCAAGGCCAGCCTCAGCAACTTCTCGAGACTCTCAGCAACTTAGTGAGACCCTGTTTCAAAATAAAAAATAAGCTGGGCATGGTGGTGCATGACTGTGATCCCAGGATTTGGGAGGCTGAGAGGAGGATCACAGGTCCGAGGACAGCCTCAGCAAGTAGTGAGACTCAGCAACCCAGTGAGACCCTGTTTCAAAATAAAAATAAAATAGGACTGGGGGTGCAGCTCAGAGGTAGAATGCCCCTGGGTTCAATCCCCAGTACCACAATAAAATTAAAATAAAATAAAATAGGGCTCAGATATAGCTCAGAGGTAACACTCCTGGGTTCAATCCCCAGTACCAAAAATAAATAAAAATGAAAAGGGCCGGGCATGTGGCTTGGAGGTAGAAAGCCCCTGGGTTACAGCCGGGCATGGTAGTGCATGCCTATAATCCCAGTAATGAGCGGCTGTGACAGGAGGATTGCAGGTTCAAAGCCAGCCTCAGGTACTTAGTGAGGCTCTCAGCAATGTAAAGAGACCCTGTTTTAAACTAAAAAATAAAATAGGGCTGGGGTATAGCTCAGAGTGTTCAATCCCCCATACCAAGGAGGGAGGGAAGGAGGGAGGGAGGGAGGGAGGGAGGGA
>PVJS01059391.1:0-11531 GCA_004027185.1 Glis glis | reverse complement strand
ACCGGGTCTCACGAAGTTGCGGAGGGCCTCACTAAGTAGAGAGAGAGAGAGAGAGAGAGAGAGAGACAGGGAGAGAAAGAGAGAGAGAGAGCTGAGGCTGGCCGCGAACCCGGATCCACCAGTCTCCGCCTCCCAAAGTACTGGGATTACAAGTGTGCGCCACCACGCCCAGCTGATATGTGCACATTCTACCAACACATCTACGTTTGGCTTCCTGATGGGTGAGGGAGGCTGGACAGAAAAGCTAGCTCCCTTTGCTCCTATGTCATCATTATCAGCATTAGTGGTAGATTAACCAAGGAAGGTTCCGGAGTCAGAAAGGATATAATAGTGTTCCTTGGTCATTCGTCTCTCACAACAGCATTGCCATTTTTTCTCAGTGCAAAGCAAGTTTAGTTTGAATGAACCGCGCAGCCACTCAGGACATAGTAATGGATGTAACCCTTTGGCTCATTTTGAATAACCTCGTGATCACTTGGCATCCTGCTGGGCTCCCACCACGATGGGTGCACCAATTTTCTGTGCTCCTGGAGCAAGGTGTAGCTACAGACACACAGAAGACATGTGGATGCTCTGTTCTCTTGGGCTTCACTTGCAAAACACAAGTTAAAAGGTAAAATTGACCAGGTATAGTGGCGCACACCTGTAATCCCAGTACTTGGGAGGCTGAGATGGGAGGATCTCAGGTTTGAGGCTAGCCTTGGCAACTTCCTTCAAAGAAGGAAGGAAGGAAGGAAGGAAGGAGAGAGAGAAACTGTAGGCATAACTCAGAGGTAGAACATCCTGGGTTCAATCCCCAGTACCATAAATAAAAAAAGTATTGTGTATTCTATGATGGCAATAGCGCAGCATTAATCTAAGCACGTGCCCTTCTGACCATGGGGCCCTGCATGGCTGTACAGGTCACATGCCCAGAAGCCAGCCCTGGTGCCTGCCATGTCACAGAGGCGAGGGAAGCCACCATCATGGAGGCCATCCCTGTGGGGGAAAGCTGTACACCTGGGCACAGGGGAAGCAGAGAGAAGGAGATCCCTCTCGCCAGAAAGGCTGGAAGAGGCTTCGTGGTGGCCGTCTTGTCTGGAAGGGATAAAAACATGACTGGTAGATTGCATCAGCGTTAGACATGGTAACTGTGATCACTCAGTTTAGGTGTTGACTTAACTGGGCTAAGGGGTGCCCAGATAGCCGATAAACATGATTTCTGAGTCTGTTGCTAGAGTACTTCTGGAAGAGATCAGCATTGCAATCATCAGACTGAGTACAGGAGGCAGACCTCGACCCACACCATGCCTACCACTGCCGGGTCCTCTACTCCAGCAGCACCCATTACTCGCGGCCCAGAAAAATGAACTGTGTTGGGCTAACGCGGTATTGTCTTGTTTTTTACTTTATATTTTAAAAAGAAAAGATGTTGCACAAAAATGTGACTCTCCAGAGTCTCTTGCCTCTGCAGCGACCCCAGCCCACCTTCCTGTCCTGCACGGAGCTGTTCCTTGACAGGGTGTGAATGCTCAGCTGCCCTCCTGCCCCTCGGCTCGCTCTACTTGCAGCTCTGTGGACGTCCACCATTGCCATCCTCGCCGTGCACCTCCCTGGGCCTCAGCTTGAATCCCCCTGTCCCAGCACCCACGCCCCTCCAGAGGTAGTCCATCCCTCCCTGGAGCCCTGCCTGATAGCAAGGCTTCAGAGTAGCCCGCAGCCCCCGTGCCCCAGCTCCACCCCGGTGCACATCGGCTACTAAATCAGAGAGAGAGCGTTGATCATCGAGCTGCCCTCTGGTCTAAATGGCATTGCAATGGATTACAAATGAAGGAAAGTCACAAAGAGTACAGAGACACTGGGAACACCAGGGGGCTTAGAGGAGACTGAAAAGAGAGAGGGAGGGAGAGATAGAGATAGAGATAGAGGTAGAGATAGAGATAGAGAGAGAGAGAGAGAGAGAGAGAGATAGAGGAGATAGAGATAGAGATAGAGATAGAGACAGAGACAGAGATAGAGATAGAGATAGCCCACCTTGTGGAGCTAGCCCGGTTCACTGTCATGGTGCCTAAGGCATTGCTGGCAGCTGACGTCACCAACGGGCCCTCCAGTCCTGAAGAGCGAGGAGTCACAGAGTCTGCTCCCGGCAAGTTCCCCTCCTCCTGTCTGCTCCCTCTTTTCCCTCTGCTTCCCCTGCACAGCCAGCTCTAAGGGCCCCCCAAGTCCTGCTTGATCCCAGCTCCTCCCCATACCCTGATGGCCCCTCCCCAGCACCCCCCAGCTCTGCACACCCTCCGCTCCCTGCTGGGTCCTTTCAAGTCTCCCTTGTCCCTGGCCACTCTACACGGGAGAACAGAGCCTCCTGGAGATCAGGCCCCACGTGCCCTGTGCTCCCGCCCTCCTGTGGGACCCGCTGACACTGCTGTCCCCAGCTCTCTCCGTAGACTTTGTGCTCAGGAAACCTGCCACGGTCTGCTGCGTGTGTCCTGACCTCAAAACGCATGTGTTGAGGTCTACCCTCCGGGACAATGGTCGAGGCCTTGGGAGGTGGTTAGGTCATGAGGACGGAGCCCTCACAAATGGGATTAGCATCCTTATTAAAGATCCCAAAGACATCCCTTGTCCCTCCCACCATAGGAGGATGCAGAGAGAAGATGGCCGTGTATGAAGAGAAGGAAGGCCCTTAGCAGACGTCCAATCTGCTTCAGCTTGGACTTGCAGCCTGAGGAAGTCTGAGAAACAATAGCTGTGTGTATTGATAGAACACCCAATCTACGGTATTTTCTTAAAGCAACCCCAAAGATGAACACGAGACCCCTTTAAAAGTATCTCCAAAGTGAGGTTGTTCTCCATTGCCAGCCAAGTAACCCCTGATTCTTCCAGTAAGAATAGGAAAGCCAGGCATGGTAGTGAACACCTGTAATCCCAGTGCGTGGGAGCCTGAGACAGGAGGATGGCAAGTTTGAGACCGGCCTCAGCAATTTAGTGAGACTCTCAGCAGCTTAGCAAGACCCTGTTTCAAAATAAAAAGGGCTGGGGTGTAGCTCGGAGAAAGAATGCCCCTGAGTTCAATCCAGAGAGAAGGAAAGAAGAAAGAAACACAGTTTTATCAAAATATCTTTTCAGGGAATTCTCCTCCTCCTTCCCAGCATTCTGTTCTGTTTCACAGGTCCCTGCAAGTCCCTCCTGTGAGCAATGTGCCTCCAACCTCCGGGAGGAAGGATACCCCAAGATGTTTGCATGGGTTGCCCCAATCCCATTGATTTAAAGCCGACCCACCCATCCCCACCCCATGCACAGCCTTGTGTGTGTGCATTTTGCAAAAAAGGATTTCAAAAGGCGTCTTATGCTCAAAACTGGTTTCTTCCTACTGTCCCTACCGCTGGCATCCTCTTTTTTTAAAAACCATTCTCTCTATGGGGAGTGAGATTTCTCAGCCGTGTTTTCCGTGGCAGGCAGCCGGACATGGAGCAGGGGCCAGATTCCTGCATCTTCTTACTAGATGGCTAGAGGAAACTGCAGCACCAGAGGGCGCTGGTGAGCATACTGCTTTTTCCAAACAAGCCCTCATTTCAAATATTCTAACCGAGGATCATATGCTCAACAACCAGGCTAAGGTAACTAAGATGGGTGAGCTATGAAAAAGTTTAAAATACTACAAAAGCATGAGACATCAGCTGGCTCTCTGCTTTTATGTTAGGAAAAATGGGGAGCGACCCATCTCTATCTTGAAAATATAAAATGCTGCCTAAGGCACCACCATTATTGTCTCTATGGATGTATTTGCATTTGCTTTATTTGGGGGGTCTTGCTAATCATAACAGCTAAAAAAATTGCCAACAAATGAACAAACAAAAAACACAACAAAAAGAATAGAAAGGCACAAAAAGAGGAAAAAAATGCTTCCAGTCAGTTTCAACTAATGCAAAATATTGGCGTATAGCCACCAATTTTATGTATATAGCAGAATTGTATCAAATTGTTTTTGTCTTACCTCCTGCCTTTTCCCTTCAGTATGAGATGAAATTGCAAACATTTCCCTAAGTACATAAGTAATATTTCTTCATCATTATCAATCACTACTGTGATTTACCATGTTTTTTTTAACCAATCCCCTTTAGTCATTTCCTTTTATTTCCCCCCCTCCCTCTCTGTAGCAGTATTACAATTCTACAGTGAACATCCTTGAAAACATTTATTTGGTGATTTGTGATTAATCTGATAACAACAGATTCCTAGAAATTACATTGCTGGATAAAAAGATATTAGAATACAGCCAGGCATGGTGGCTCATGCTTGTAATCCCAGTACTTGGGAGGCTGAGACAGGAGGATCACAGGTTCGAAGACAGCCTCATCAGCTTAGTGAGACCCTGTTTCCAAATAAAAAATAAAATAGGTCTAGGGGTGTAGCCCGGAGGTAGAAGGGCCCTGGGTTCCATCCCCAGTACCACAAAAAAAAAATACTATAATTTTGAAACATCTTCTTTTCTTTTTTTTTTTATGGTACTGGGAATTGAAGCCAGGGGCATTCTACCTCTGAGCTACACCCCCAGCCTGATCGTTTTATTCTTTATTTTGAAACAGGGTCTCACTAAGTTGCGGAGGGCCTCACAAGTAGATGAGGCCGCCCACGAACCCGGATCCTCCTGTCTCAGCCTCCCAAGTACTGGGATTACAAACGTGCCCCACCACGCTCAGCTGGAACACCTTATTTTCTATAGTTGGTATTATCTTGGTAACACACACCCTTAAAATATAGGTGACAGAACACATGTGGACCCCCAAAAACAAACTCAAACAACCATAGGATCCCACCTTCCTCATGGACCCCGAGGTGACCAGACAAGACCTTGGGGCCAACCCCTGGCTGAGATAGTTTCCTGCACTGGATCACACCACTGCCCCAGAGCCTTAAGAGCTTAAACTTGAGGAGCAAGTGGCCGCCAAGGCCAAGCGAGGAGCCGTTACTCACTGGGTCCAGAGGCTGAAATCAACTCCCTGCGCCAGGGCGTATGGTAAAATGGGTTTGATTTTGGAAGGTAGTAGAAGCATTTACAATGAAGTAAGAAGAAAAACCATATCCAAATATATAGCGAACGCCCTTATGTCCCAAAGAGCCTACTTCTTACCTAGGAAACCCCAAAGAGGCTACCGAAGACCCATCACCCACAATACCACTCGTGACCCATTTTATCCCAAAATTAATTGGAATCGTTGGCAGTCACTATTTGAGTTAGCGATGGCTGCGGCAGCCGAGTGGTCAAGGGGTTCACAGCAATAAAAGAACAATAGATACAAGAGAATTGATGATCCCCTCCCTAACACCTGTATTGGTGCGTTGTAATTAGACACCATCGTGAGGTGCATTGTATTAACGTCTATATTGGTGCGTTGTAATTAGACACCATCGTGAGGTGCATTGTATTAATGCCTGTATTGGTGCGTTGTAATTAGACACCATCGTGAGGTGCATTGTATTAACACCTGTATTGGTGCATTGTAATTAGACACCATCGTGAGGTGCATTGTATTAACACTTGTATTGGTGCATTGTAATTAGACACCATCGTGAGGTTCAGAGTGATACAAACACACATGCACACAGCACTTGGGGTGTCTGCCTCTGGATCCCACCCGTTGCCCCTTCCTCCCGCCCCAAACATGTTAGTGAGATTGGTAGCGCTGCCTTCATACATGGACATAGTATTATTTGAACTGTTTCCTTCCTCAATCCTCCTTTCCCCTCCCCACCTCCCTCCCCCAATCGCCTTCCACTCTTCTACTGGTCTCTCTCCTCATTTAGATGAAGTCCCTTTTGTTTTCTATTTTCTCTCTAGTTTCCTCACATGAGAGAAAATATGACCTTTGCCTTTCTGAGACTGGCTGATCTCACCTCATATAATACTCTCTAGCCCATCCACTTTCCTATAAATGACATCATTTTGTTCGTCTCTATGGCTGAGTAAAATTCCACTGTGTGTATAGACCACATTTTCAAATAACCCAATCAAAAAATGGGCAGTTGAACTGAAGAGTCAGTCCCTTAACACTCTTAAGGGGGAAGGGTGGCAGTGTCTGCCTCAAACTTGGGTCACAGATTAGAGAGGAAATTCAGTTTGAGGAAGAGAAAGACAAGCTCTAGCCCAAGTGTAACCCGTGCGTGGGTGGAGAACATCAGGGACCCCGTGATTGTGTGTGAGTCTGCGCCCTCCTCCACCCAGCCATAGCGATGGGTCCTACCTCCACTCTTGCGTGGAGAGGTGAGAAATCACTGACGATGAGAACATGCAGCCCTGGAAAGTGAGCTAAAGAGGTAAGCAGGACACCTGCAGGCTCCCGCAGTGAGGAAGACGCTTCCTGGATCCAGAAAACACCATGACATCCTCACTCTGCATGGGGAAAAGCCTGCTTTCAGCTTTGACGTAAGTCAACCAAAAAGACATTGAAAACAGGCTTCCTGGGGTCAAGGATGCTGCAGACAGCCCAGCGCAGTGGCGCACACCTGTCATCCAAGCGACTTGGGAGGCTGAAGCAAGAAGATTGCAAGTTCAAGTCCAGCCTTGGCAAGTTTGCAAAACTCTGTCCCAAAATAAAATGCAAAAATGGGACTGGAGCTGGGCTTGGTGGTGCACGCTTGTAATCCCAGTACTTGGGAGGCTGAGACCGAAGGATCTGGGTTTGCGGCCAGCCTCAGCTACTTAGTGAGGCCCCCCGCAACTTAGTGAGACCCTGTTTCAAAATAAAGAATAAAAAATAGGGCTGGGGGTGTAGCTCGGAGATAGAATGCCCCTGGGTTCAATCCCCAGTACTGAAAAAAAAAATGGGCCTGGGAATCTTTTTTAGGGGTACAGTCCCCTGGGTCCGATCCCTAGTACAAAAAAAAAAAGATGAAGGGAGATACTGCAAACAGAAAACCACAAGGTGCATTCACCCAATTGTTTATAATATCAAAAAACTAGAAACAGACTGTTGTCCAACCACAGTCAGATACATACAGAACATCCATAAAATGACATACTAACTTATCACCTAAAAAAATAATAGAATGAGCCAGGTGCACATCTGTTATCCCAATATTTGGGAGGCTGAGGCAGGAGGATCACAGGTTCGAAGCCAGCTTTAGCAATTTAGCAAGAACTTCAGCAACTCAGCAAGACACTATTTCAGAATAAAAAGGGCTGGGGGTATTGCTCAGAGGTAGAATGTCCCTGGGTCCCATCCCCAGCACCAGAATAAATAAATAAAAAGAGAATGAACTAAAGAGATGTTCAAGATGCTGTGCTATGTGGGTAAAGTAGGTGACAGATTCAGCAGGGTCCCCTGTGAGGTAGACACAAGAGCACTCTCTCTCTTCCATGAGATCAAAAGGGATGCCTGTCTCTGTTTAGCTCATCTGTATATTCTACATTTTCGGCTGCACTCGAGTGAGTCAAGAACCCGCAGCTGGTTGTTTGTTTTGCTCTGTGTGCGTTTGTCTTCCTTTGGCCGCAGAGAATTCTGAGGGCCAAAACGCGGACCTCGCAGCCAGCACGGGTCAGAGCACCGAGCTGCGGTGCAGGCAGGTTATTAATAAGTAATTAGTGGCCAGCATTTCTCAGAGCACTCTGGGAGGAAGTTAATGCCTCCTTCTAAGCCCCACCAAAAAAAAAAAAAAAAGGACTTCAGACATGGAACTTTAATCAAGCTCCAGCCCGGAGTTACACAAGAAACAATCGAGCCCGCAAGAACCTGCTTCAATCCGGAATAGTAGGCAGCCCTGCCAAAGAATCGGAAGAGCTGGGGCCAGAGGAAACACAGGGCCAGCACAGCGGTCCTCCTCTGAGAGGGATGTCGGTGGGGTCTCAGCCAGGAGGAGCCTGACACGTTCACTGGGACCCTACTGCATAGCACGGGCATGCACAGGATGTGGACACCAAACGCATAGGATCACTGTAGATAGATGGTCCTGCCTGATCTAGGCAGATGTTGCCTCGAACCCCAGAGTGTAGAAAGCCAGCAAGAGGAGCCCTCACAGTCTGCTGCTTCAGCAAAAATCATTTCTCTCTAGATGCACGGTCACTTGCCACATAATGAGATTTCCGTCAAAGACAGACCACCTATAGGACAGTGGCCCCACAAGATCTTATTGTGTAGTGACATCAGGACATCGTAGCCATCCTGGTTTGCTTATGCATACTCTACGATGCTCGCACAAGGATGAAACTGCTAAGACGTATTTCTCAGAACATGTCCCCATGTTTAAGTGACATATGACTCTGCTATGCTTTACCAAGACATTTTGTTGCATAAAATACAGGTTCTACGCCAATGCAGTGTCCGTTTTACCTGTATTGTCTATTTCTGGAAAGGTCTGGATTTGGCCATTGATTCTGTGCTCCTTTGAAGGGAAGAGAGGGGTCCCCGGGGACTGATCAGGCCTGGGACCTGGACTCTTCACCAGGGGCCACCCTTCCTTGCTGGGAGGTATGACATTGCAGCAATGCCTTAGCTCACAAGGCAGACAGACGGGGTATCTCTTATTGCTTCCCCCCTCCAGGAGATTGGGGTCCTGCCAAGTGATTGCAATAAATAAATGCAAAATAACAAGCAGAAAGGGAAGGGGTGGGTAAGGAAAAGGGGGCGTTGCTCAGATGTAAATAGTCTTTCTCGCCAGGTTGTTAAAAAAAAAGAGAGATGGGGCGATTTTTTAGTTATAGCTTAAGCCTCCATAAAATTCTGCAGGCCACAGGGGGAACCGGGGGCTGGTGACGCCTCTGCTCACAACGCTGTGTCTTCTGACTCTTCCGGGGAAGAGAAGAGACACTGTTATCACCTCTTCACAAAGAGACAACTGGATCCCCAGTTCCTTGACTCAGTTAAGCAGCCCCTCTGAGCTCAGGAAAGGGGTGCACTGGAGCCCAGGTCTCTAAGACCCTGAGGCCTGGCTGCCCCGGAGCCACATACAGAGAAAGGAAATCTCCAGAAAAAACTCCAGGTTTTCCACTCCGTTCAATGAACTTTTGACAGCGCTGTGTTCTATGAAGTGATGTCTTTTTATGCGTTGCAAATAGGAGGCACTTGACCTGAAGCCGCAGAGAGGTGCGTGGACTCAAATCGCTTTATCATTGGGGTTTTGTGTGTTACAACCACCCATTAACTGACTCGGGGACCTTTAGCTGGCCACTTAACCTCTTTCTCGGAGTTTCTTCATACATACTAAAATCCCTCTGCAGCCAATAACTCAGAAACCGTGTGGCATAGACGAGCGGTTGCTCTCAGACTGGGGGTCTAAACACACCCGAAAATCTGCCCCAACATGTGGACTCCACCTCCCAGGATTTCTGATTCCACGGGTCTGGGTGAGGCCTGCTCTCCTGCACCTTTGTCATAAACATGCCTGAAAAATGTGAAGATCTGTGTCACCCCTTATTTTTCTCTGATCCAGTCCTCATTCAAGAGTGTATCATTCAGTCTCCGTGAATTTATGTAATTTCTTTTGGTCTTCCTGTTGACGATTTCTACTTTCATTCCATTATGATCTGAAAAGATGCAGGGGATTATATTACATTTTTTTGAATTTGCTGGGACTTGCTTTGTGGCCCAGGATGCGGCCCGTTTTGGAGAAGCTTCCATGAGCAGCTGAGAAGAATGTGTATTCAGCTGTTGTGGGGTGTCAGAGAACCTCATACAAAACAAACAGACCAACAAACAACAAAGAGAAATGGTGGTCCATGCCCTTTTTGTACCCGACATTCCATCAATCAATAAATTCATAAACTACAGAGAAGAGAAGGTAAACAGCAAGTGCTAACTAAGAACCAGTGAACTCTGCCTGAACTTGTACTTCCGTAGAAATGATAACAGCTTGTTTTGATAATAAGTCATGGGCCTGGCAAACAGTAGGAGCTCAATACCTGCTGCATGAATAAGTGGACCCTCTTCTTTTTTAATACTTAAGTGTTCTAAGTTCCACACTCCCCCTGCTCTAAAATGCTGAATTATTTATCAACAGCAAAGACAAAGTTGAAGTAAAGATCCCCCAGGTCTGAGTCGACTGGACTGGGTTTCATACACAACTGCTCTCCAAGAGAATTTTGACCGGAGTCTGATGATTTCACCCAAAGCTACAATTTTTCAGCTCCAAGTGTCAAAACTGCAAAACTGACTCAAAATGTTCATCTAAGTACACTGCCAGCGGGGGACCTGAGCTGAAGTCACATGATTTGTTGTTGTTGTTGTTGTTTGTTCTGGGGTTGAATCCAGGGGCTTTCTACCTCTGAGCTACGCCCCTAGCCCTTTTTTATTGTTTGTTTTGAAACAGGGTCTCACTAAGTTGCTGAGAGTCTCACTAAGTTGCTGAGTCTGGCCTCAAACCTGCAATCCTCCTGCTATCTCAACCTCCCAAGTACTGGGATTATAGGCGTGCGTCACCACACCCGGCTTCGAGTTACTTGAGATTTATATTTCATAAGAACTCTCTTTCTTCTGTCATTATCGGTAACATTTGGGACAACCACAAAACAAAATTCAAAGGCCGGGAATGGGTGGGTCTCAAGGGTGAGAGGGAGAGTACATTGCACCCCCAGGTTTCTCTGGCTTCTCACTTGTTTTCTGGAAACTTCAGTGGCCATGAGGAAGGTGGGGGGAAGACAGCGCTCAGCATTCTAGTCTAAACCCTGTTATTACTGCCATGTGGGAATAAGCAAAGATCAACCAAATGGGGCAGGCGAAGGCGACAGCATCCTCCTTCATCCACGGGGAACACCCGAGATCCCCGTGGGTGCCTGGAACCTCGGTTAGTACTGCACCTCAGCTGATAGCTCCAGAATTAATCTGTCCTTCCATGTTTCATGCCTGGTGCCTCCCTTGCTTCACTACTTTCATGCCTGGAGACCATTATTGAGTAAAATGAGAGTCACCTGAACACAAGAACTGAGATGCAGTGACAGTGGGTATGATAACCCACATGGTCGCTAAGCGACAAATGGCTCGTGTCATGTGTTGAATCTGAAATGCTCCCCGATAAGGCCCAGGTGTTGAAGGCTTGGCTCTATAGAGAGGCAGACTAGTGGGGGGTCTTCTGGTCATTGAGGTTTGACCACGAAGGGGATAGTGGGACCCTGGACCTTTCATCTCCCTCGCTTTATCCTGTCCCAGCCATGAAATGACCCACACCCTCCCACAATGATGTGCTACCTCCAGTTGGCCCAAAAGCAACAGGACAACTGACTGTGAACATGGACAGAAACCTCCAAAACTGGGAGCCAAAATAAACCTTTCCTCTTTGTAAGTCGATGGTTTCAGGTACTTTGTTACAGTCATGGGCCACTGACTAACACAGGCGGGTAGTGTATACAGCGTGGATATGCTGGACAAAGGGAAGAGTCCCATCCCAGACAATACAGAGCTTGAGATTATAGCGTTCCTTTGGATAGTTAGGAAGAAAGAGAAAAGAAGAAGAAGGAAGAGGAGGAGAAGGAGGAGGAGGAGGAGGAGGAGGAGGGAGAAGAAGAGGAACAAGAGAGAGGAGGAGAAGGAAAGAGAAGGAGGAGGAGGAGGAGGAGGAAGAGG